>CAUYUJ010014725.1:221431-223931 GCA_963575745.1 Prorocentrum cordatum
GGGGATCTCGTTGGCGGTGCCTGGCTTCGATCGTTTCGTGGACCAGGTGGCGGCACGTGGGCCCGCGCTGGCGACGTGAAGGGTTCATTTTCCCTCCCTCCTGGAGGAAGTCAGCGACGGCACTGAGCTTCGCCAGTGGCGGGAGGCCTTCAAGTTTTACGACAGTGGTGGAGCCAGCTTACGGCACTGATTGGCAGCACGTGGGGGTCCTCCTGCGTTCCCAGGAGGAAAAGGGCGAGAGACCTCCCTTGCGGGCATGGCTCGTCTTGATGGCTGTAGGGGCCACTGGCCTGAAGGGCGTTTAGCAGATGCCAAGCTGGTCGTGGAGGCTATCTGCCGATTGTTCCATTCATAGGCTTGTGCAATGCAGTTGCCAACAGCCAGAATGTGCAGGAGACCCATCACCTCAGGCACCAAGCCTGTGAGGAGGCTGCCGCTGCACCCATCTTCTGGTGCAGAGAACTGATCCCTTCGTGCCGGCTCGCCATCCCTAGCCTCCCGACTTCCAGGAGGTCTCGCTGGTGAGGGTCGCTGCTGGCCAAACGACTTCCCGCTGGCACATGTGGCACCGATGGCTCGGGCGGCCCGCTGGCAGCCGATCCGCTGCTGAGGGGTTGCTTGTTTGCCTTTTGCTCGACTGTGCCGTCCTTGCCCCGAGCCCGATTGGTATGTGGGACGGACGGCACGGTAGTTTGGAAGGCAGGCGGCATACCCTACAGCTGAGTTGGTTGCAATTGTCGGGGTTGTTCGGCGCGTTGCGCCTGACCAGGATAATTCCGTTGGCACCGACCACGAGAACCATGCGAAAACGTTCCGTAAAGGTTTTCGTCACACCCTGATCTTCCAGAACGCCGAGTTGTTTTTGAGTTGTGGCTAGCGCTTCGCGAGAGGAGTGCTCGTTTCACTTTGGAGTGCATTCCGAGTCACCTGGCGGAGGATGAAGCCAAACTCACCAAACACGTTTCTTGGCTAATCCAGGTTTTTATGACTATTGGTTGCATTGCTGACGCCATTGCCTCTCATAGGGCGGAGCTTTGCCACTTACCGCCGCGTGTACAACAGGACGCGACCAGTTTTGTCGAACAAGAGGTGGCCAGTCTGAAGCGCAATGCCACCGTCTGCTGGGAAGTGCGCGCTTTGCCCCGACACCCAGCCAGGAAGCTCGCTCGAACACGGCTTTCGCAGTTCATGACGCAGAGCAGAAGGTTACACCAAACAGGCGGCCGTCAAATGCTCTTCGCACGCGTTGTTGCCCACCATGTTTGGTGGAAGGTGCCAGGGTTTCGTTGAATGTGCCGAGCGGAAGTCGAAAGGAATTTGTTTCGCATCGACAGCTTTTCCTGCGCGGCCATTGCGACAGGTGGTGGAGTAGGACCTTGGGGACCTCCGGCGCGGGCGCAATCGGCGTCACTCCAACATACGTAGCACCCCGCAATTGCGGATAAGAGTGAGGGGGTGGGCGCGGGCGCCGGTCAACGATCAACGACGAGCCGGCGGACCTCGTGGCCTTCACCTTCCCTGTCGATGGCGCCCTCCTCCTCCTCCTCCTCCTCCTCCTCCTCCTGCTCCTCCTCCTGCTCCTCCTCCTCCTCTTCCTCGTCCGCGTCCTCGTCCTCATCGTCGTCGTCGTCGTCCATCTCCTCCACCTCCTCCTCCTCTTCTTCCTTTTCCTCCTCCTTCTCCTCCTCCTCCTCCTCCACCTGGAAGAAATTCAAAAAAACAGCCCGCCGCAGGCGCCGAAACTTTTGATTTGTACACTGAACGCGGTCTGGGTCGCAGGTTCTCCACCTGGTACAGGTGCCGAAGTTTTGGCTTGTTCAGTGAACGTAGTTTGGGTCGCGGGTGGGTCGCGGCCTCTCCACCTCCACCTGGAAGGAATTCAAAAACAGCCCGCCGCAGGTGCCGAACATTCTGAGTTTTCCCCACATGCTTCGTGGGGTTCTGGTTTTCTTCCCTGCCGCGTCGCACCCGCGTCTCACCTCACACCTCCTCTCCTCATCACAGGACTGCTCAGCACAGCTCAGCTCAGCTCAGCTCAGCACGGCACAGCTCAGCACAGCTCAGCTCAGCTCAGCACAGCACAGCACAGCAAAGCGCAGCACCCCACATACTTGATTCCCCACATGTTTCGTGGGGTTCAGGTTTTCTTCCCTGCCGCGGCGCACCCGCGTCTCACCTCACCTCACACCTCATCTCCTCTCTCCTCCTTCCTCTCCTCACCCGCGCTCGACGCGTGCACGGCAAGTACACGACACCACAGGGGGTGCGCAGGGGGTGGTCTCTCACCGCGGCCGCGTGCACGACGGTCGTCCATGCACAGCAGGGGGTGGTCTCCCTATGCGTGCCAGGGTCGTCCAGGCATTGCAGGCGTGGCATTTTCTCGACACCAGAGGGGGTGCGCAGGGGGTGGTCTCCCTATGCGTGCCAGGGTCGTCCAGGCATAGCAGGCGTGGCATTTTCTCGACACCAGAGGGGGTGCGCAGGGGGTGGTCTCCCTATG
>CAUYUJ010014725.1:228931-311431 GCA_963575745.1 Prorocentrum cordatum
GGCGCAAGCGAGGCCTCCCTTCCAGAAAACGGCGCACGGAGTGGGTCCAGGACCCTGGCGGCGAGATTCCCCAATCAGTGCTTGCACTTAAGGGGTCCTGTAGCGGACGTTGAAAGATTTGGTCGTCTGGCGCCGATAATAATAGCCGTCTGGGTTCCCGGGTTCTCGGTTCCGGGTTCCCGCGGGTTCCTGGTCAACCGTTCCGGGCAGATTTCGGTGGGTTTTGGGTGCCCGGGTTCCCGGTCGATCTCTGTATCGATCTCAAACCATCCACTGATTGGGGATTTTCTTTGGTGTTATTGATTTATGGTCTCGTGGATCTAGGCCCTGTCTGTCCACCCTTTCGGATGTCTGGCCTTTGGACGCGCTCTGCAAAAGCCTCCCTCTCCTCTCCCAGTCCTTCTTCCGCAGCCATTCCGGCTCAAGTGATCTTTTTGCACGAGGTGGTCTGCGCGACCATGGCCCGTCCCGCCACGCGTCCTTGGGTTTTGTTTTTCCCTCGGTTCCGCGGGCCTCCCCGTTGAAAGGTTCGCGTCCGCGGGCGATGCTCTCTCTCTCTCTCTCTCTTTCTCTCTCTTTCTCTCTCTCAACAGCGGCCCATGCTCCCGGGTACTGAAGAGGAGATGAGTGCAGTGACCGCGCAGAGACGCGATCCCGCCAGGATCATGGAGGAGGGTTTCGCGGCTCACATTCTCGAGTTCGGGAATCGGATGAAAACCCTCGGTACGATATTCGATCGGATCCATGCTGAATATATTCATGTTGATGTCCAAGGGCCATGGGGATCTATGTGGCGTGATGAAGGGGCTACGGGATGAGGCAATATACCAGGTCAGTCTCGATAAGGATGTGAAGCTTCTGAGCATGATTGGGCAGGTCGAGTCGAGTCGAAGTTTGACTCTAACATCAACTCGACTCAACCTTCAAGGAATGGTGGAGTCGTCGGTGGCATCGGCTCGGGCGGGCTCGGAGACTTTCGTGGGAAATGGCCCTGGCACATCTCGTCGTGAGATGCTGCGTACCTGGTTCACATTTGGCAAATACAACCCGTCTCGTCGCGCCCAGCTTCCAGAACCCCCGTCTTGAGGAATCCCTGAAAGCAGTTATGCCCCCGATCGCCCAGCAATGCAGTCCCTCTGACACGCAAGTTATCCTTGACTTCCTGTTGCACCTCGTCCTGCTCCGCTTTCTTCGGCAATGGTCACGATTGGCAAGACCGCGTTCGCTATCCCGGTCGATCAGCAGCCTTGGGAGCTTCAAGTTCGCCGCGATTTGTCCCTGGCCAGTCGTGTTTTTTCCAACCATCCTGTGGTGTTGGGTCCTCGTTTTGAAGAGACAGCGCCCCGCGTCCCTCCTCCTCCTCCTCCTCCTCCTCCTCCTCCTCCTCCTCCTCCTCCTCCTCCTCTCCTCCTCTTCCCCCTCCTCCCTCCTCCCCATTCCTCCTTGCGTTTCACCCACCCAGTACAGCGCTTCGTGGCCCCATAAGAGGGCTCCACCGAAGGCCCCAGTGGGACCGCCCGCGCGCGTCATCCACCACCCAATACAGCGTTTCGTGACCCCAAAGGGAGCTCCGCCGAAGGCCCCAGTGGGATTGCCCGCATGCGTCACCCGCCACCTAGTACAGCGCTTCGTGGCTTCATAGAGAGCTCCACCGAAGGCCCCAACGGGACCGCCCGCATGCGTCATCCACCACCCAGTACAGCGCTTCGTGGCCCCATAGACGGCTCCACCGAAGGCCCCAGTGGGACCGCCCGCATGCGTCATCCTCCACCCTGTACAGCGTTGCGTGTCCCCACAGGGGGAGCTCCACCTAAGGTCTCCGTGGCGGAACTCGCATGGCGGCCCAGTGGCGGAGTTCGCATGGCGGCGATTTTCGATGTTCGGAGGTTTTTCGTCGTACTCAACGTATTGCGGCCGCTTTCGGGCCGCGCATCCCGGGCGGGAGCCAGCCTGCTCGCTCCCTCTGCTCCGCGCAGCGGACGACCCGCGCGCGTCGCCAGGACCCCTTCGGGGCGACCAGCGCGCGTCGCGGGGACTCCGTGCGGCGCCGCGCCCACAGCCTTGGACGTGGGCGTGCACGGGCAAAGAGGGAGAAGGAGAACGGGAAGGAAGCGGGCGCGATCCTCGTGAGAGGCGTGCCGACATGGGCGTCGACACTAATGCACGTAGACTCACGCGCGCAGACCCATCCACAATCAGATTCACTCGCTCTCAATCTCTCGCACACAGACGTATCGTCGTCGCTCGCATTGTGTGCCCCGCCACGCATGTCGGCACGCCCCTCACACGGTTCGTGGCCCCATAGGGAGCGCGGGCGAGGATGATATTCATAATTGCCTTATTCACAACTGCATATGGTTGTGTCCTTCGCCAGGCTAATTGTTCTACCTTGGCCAGTCTCGCGCAAGTATCATGGAAGTTTTGGGTGGTATCAGGTAGGTAGCAGCGGCCTGGTTGGACAGGCGCATTGCAGCGCCCGCGCGACAAAAGTTACATTGGACTGTGGCTTAGGAGCAAGAGTCTGGCGTAATGTTCAAGTGGTTGTGGCTTCGGGGGCGCGAGTCTGATGTAATGTGCAATGGATTGTGGTTTCGGGGGTGCGAGCGCGATTTCAGGGATTTGCAAAGGGTTATGGCCTCGGGGTGTGCGTCAATTACGGATCACGTGTCCCATGCCCCCCCCTTTTTTTCGGAATTCTGGGAACCCCAGAGCGGGGGCGGACAAAAGGTTTTTTTTGCCCCCCGCCGGGAGAACACACTGCAACAGCGGAATAAGACCAGTAAGCCGAATAATTGTGGAACTTGGGATTGGCGATTGGACTTGCGACACCGCCACTTCGCAGCATGGTAGCCCCACAAAAGGGCCAGCGGATGTGTGAATCTACTTGTACATACATACATACGTGCAGTCAGATAGAGACAGACAGAGACAGACAGACAGACAGAGAGACATGCATGCATGCATGCGTGAGTGCATACATACATACATGTATACAGATAAATTTGTATATATGTCGGTGGTGCCCGTCGCACGAGCCCCCCTCATCCTGGGGCTTCCAGGGGGGTTCGTACCAGACGCAACAGGTGCCGCCGACGACCCAGAACCCCCTCCTTCACACTCTCCTGGGGTATGTCGTAACGAGCGCACTGGCGGAACCCTCCCCCTGTGGTAATGTGGCTGGGGGCTCCTGTGGGAGCGAAGTGGGCTCCAGTGGTGGTGGGAGTGGAGGCGTCCGGAACAGTGCGGAGGAGCGCGATGGGGAGGTATCTTGAGGAGTGGGGCTCGTCGCCACCCGTCGCCGCCGCCGCCGCCGCTGGGCCCCGCTGCCGGTCTGGCTGGCTTATGGCCGCCCGCCGACTCGCGACGCCGCCGCCCGTCGCCACGGGCCGCCCGTGCAACGAGATATCAATCGCATGGCATTGCAATCGCATTGCATTGCTTCGCATCGCTTCGCATTGTTTTGCATTGTTTCGCATCGCTCTGCATTGCTGTGCATTGCTTTGCATCTCTTCGCGTCGCGTTGTCTTGCTTCGCACTGCTTTATTCTTCTTCGCATTGCGTTGCATTGCTTTGCGTTGCTTTGTGTTGTTTTGTCTTGAGTTGCGTTGATTTGCGCTGCCTGGCATTGCTTTGCATGGCTTTGCATGGCTTCGTATTGGTTTGTATGGCGTCGCAACGCCTTGCATTGCTTCGTTGCTTTGCATCGCTTTGCATTGCTTTGCGTTGCTTTGCATTGCTTTGCATTGCTTTGCATTGCTTTGCATTGCATGGCTTGGCATGGCTTGGCATGGCTAGCTGTGCATTGATTTGCATTGGTTCGCATCGTTGTGCATTGCATAGCTCTGCATTGCGTTGCATGGCTTTGCATGGCTTTGCATGGCGTCGCGGTGCTTTGCGTTGAATCGCGTTGCTTTGCATTGTTTTGCATTGCTTTGCATTGCCTTGCATTGCTATGCATTACTTGGCATTGCTTCGCATTGCCTTGCGCTGCTTCCATTCGCAGTGCTTTGCATTGATTTGCATTGCTGAGCATTGGTTTGCATTGTTGTTGCGCCACGTTCATCGCACAACCTACATTGCAGCGCACATATTACAATAGCCAATGTTTTGGGCCCACGCTGGCTGGTGTTGGTCTATCCTCCAGGCATACAACTTGTCCTGGCGAAAGACCCAACCACATGCAGTTGTGAGTAGCGCGTTGTGCGTGCCGCTTTCGGTGGAGTTTCCTATATGGCCACGAAACGCGTGAGGGACGTGCCGTAATGGGTGGGGGGCGACGCATGCAGGCGGTGCCTATGGGGCCTTCGGTGGGGCTCCCTATGGGCCGCGAGACGCTGTACTGGGCGTGGCGGACACATGCGGGCGGTGCCCTTCGCTGGAGCTACCGATGAGGCCACGAAACGCTGTATTGATTGGGGGAGACGCACGCGGGCGGTGCCACTGGGGTCTTTCTGTGGAGCTCCCTACGGGGCCACGAAACGCTGACGCATGCGGGCGGTCCCACTGGGACCATAGGCGGAGTTCCCCATGGGGCCACGAAGCGCTGTACTGGGTGGTGACTGAAGCAAGCGGGCGGTCCCACTGGGACCCTCGGTGGAGCTTCCGATGGGGCTATGAAACGCTGTACTGGGTGGTGGTTGACGCATGCGGGCGGTGCCACTGGGGCCTTCGGTGGAGCCCTCCATGGGGCCACGAAGCGCTGTGCTGGGTGGTGGTTGACGCATGCGGGCGGTCCCACTAGGACCTTCGGTAGAGCTCCATGATGCCACCAAGCGTTCTTTTGGGTGGGCGAAACGCAGGGAGGAAGGGGCTGTGCTGGGTGGTGGTTGACGCATGCGGCTTGTCCCACTGGGACCTTCGGTTGAGCTCGAGGAAGGGCTGTGTTGGGTAGTGACTGGCGCATGCGGGCGGTCCCACAGGGACCTTCGGTGGAGCTCCTTATGAGGCCACGAGACGCTGTATTGGGTGGGTGAAACGCAGGGAGGAATGGCTGTGTTGGGTGGTGGTTGACGCATGCGGGCGGTCTCACTGGGATCTTCGGTGGAGCTCCCTATGGAGCCTCGAATCGTTGTACTGGGTGGGCGAAACGCAGGGAGAAAGGGCTGTGTTGGGTGGTGCTTGACGCATGCGGGCGGTCCCACTGGAACCTTCGGTTGAGCTCGAGGAAGGGCTGTGTTGGGTAGTGGTTGACGCATGCGGGCGGTTCCACAGGGACCTTCGGTGGAGCTCCCTATGAGGCCACGCAGCGCTGTACTGGGTGGGCGAAACGCAGGGAGGAAGGGCTGTGCTGGGCGGTGCTTCACGCATTCGGGCGGTCCCACTGGGACCTTCGGTGGGGCTCCCTATGGGGCCCCGCAACGCTGTACTTGGTGGGCGAAACGCATGGAGGAAGGGCTGTGCTGGGTGGTGGTTGACGCATGCGGCTTGTCCCACTGGGACCTTCGGTGAAGCTCGAGGAAGGGCTGTGTTGGGTGGTGGTTGACGCATGCGGGCGGTCTCACTGGGACTTTCTGTGGAGCTCCATATGGGGCCACGCAACGCTGTACTGGGTGGTTGAAACGCAGGGAGAAAGGGTCTGTGCTGGGTGGTGGTTGACGCATGCGGGCGGCCCAACTGGGACCTTCGGTGGAGCTCCCTATGGGGCCACGAGACGCTGTATTGGGTGGGTGAAACGCAGGGAGAAAGGGCTGTGCTGGGTGGTGGTTGACGCATGCGGGCGGTTGACGGGAGGAGGGAGGAGGGAGGGGACGAGGAGGAGGGAGGAACGCGGGGACTTTTTTTTCAAAACGAGGGCCCAACACAGGCTGGTTTGGGAACTATCGGTGCCATTTTCTATGTGTCGGTGTCCCTGCCACTGTATCTATCGATGTCACAACCAATGTTTTTGTTCCGCCTTTTATCGGGACAACCACGGGACGACCATACAACAAGCACAAGACAACCACGGAACAACCACATCGGGACAGCCACAGAACAGCAACGGGACAATCTTTCGATGTTCAGGGGAGAGCCACGGAACAACCACGAGACAAGCACGGAACAACGTCGGGAGAACCGCGGGACAACCGCGGGACAGACCAAAGCACAACCACAGCACAACCACGGGACAACCGAGTAGCAACCACAGCACAACAACGGGACAACCACCGGGGCAACCATCGGGACAACCATTGGGACAACCATTGGGACGACCATTGGGACGACCATCGGGACGACCATCGGGACAGAACATCGGGACAGACCATCGGGACAGCCCCGGAAACACCCCCGGGCGCACGCGGGACAGTCCCAGGCGTGCCCTGGAGGGCTGGGGCGCGACTCCTTCTGCCTGGGCCCAGCTTGTGGTGGGAGCTCGCTCGACGTGTACCAGATCCGAAACCGATCTCCCGGTGGGGAACCTCCGTTTCTTGTCGCTCCCACCCCCCCAACCTCCGACATGCATGTGCATACAATGCAAACATAGACACTCAAGCATAGTCTATATTGGAGGTGACGGGGTGAGGTCGCAAGATCGATAGCTAGGTCGATCGTGAGATCCAGAATGAGATAGATTGTGTGATCGATTGTGAGATCTACAGTGAGGTCGATAGCGTGATTGATTGTGAAATCAATGCTGAGATCAATTGTGAGATCGAAAGAGTGAGATCTATAATGAGATCGATAGTGGGAGGGGTAATGAGATCAATTTGAGATCGAGAGGGGTAGTGAGATACATAATGAAATCAATTGTGAGATCGATAGTGGGATATATATAGACAGTGAGATTGATAGTGAGATCGATAGGGAGATCGATCGTGAGATCGATTGTGAGATCGACCGGGTGAGACGTTGGTTCTTCCCACCCGAGCTTCCTTATCACCCGAAGAATGGTCGTATAGGTGTATCTACATATAGATATAGATATTCGAGGTTGTTCGGGCTCAAGAATTTTCAGGTTCAACAGCTACCCGTTTGCACGCCCAGTCACCTCATTCACGGGGCCAGATCCCAAGAAGGCACCCGCCAAGAAGATGGCCTCGTGTATGGAATACGCGTGCGGTGGCGACGTGAAGGCCATCGCGTATGGCCTGCTCGTGACGCTCATCCTGTCGGCGACGATGGTGGTGGCAGGCCTGAAGGCGGGCATCACCCCAGGCGTCAGCCCGCTGGTGGTGCTGTGTGGCTGGGGTGCCTTCCGGAAAGCGTCGAGGGGCCCTGCCGGATCGCGTTTCCTGAACCTCAGCCAGGTGGCCGGCTCCGCCGGCATGGCCATCGTTAGCGGGGTGATCTTCTCGGAGCCGCTGCTCCAGGTCATGCACCTGAACTTCGCGCAGGACGAGCTCGACAGCCTCGGCGTGGAGAAGAAGCTTGCGGAGATGCCGTGGGGCGAGGCCCAGAGGCTGATGGCGCAGTACCGCCTGTCTATCCCGGAGGTGGACGTGCCCGTGAACATCATGGCCTGCCTTGTGGGCTCGCTGATCGGCTGGGGCTTCGTCGGCCTCACCACGCGCAAGTTCCTCTCCGACCCGACCCTGCCAGCGCCAGAGGCGACGGCGTGCGTCTCGATGATCGAGGCCGCCGTGGCCGACAACGGCCACAGGCCTCCAGAGGAGGGAAAGTTGCCGATACCGCTACCCTCCCCTCGTTTGCGCCTTGTTGGGCATCCTGGGAGGACCTCGTCACCACGGCTGGAATCGCCCCGTTATCTAGGTCAGAACGCACCCCAGAAGAGGTCCGGGGAGCAGCGGCATCGGTACCTTTTTTGGTCCCCCCAGGCCCAGGCTCGACGTCTCCCTGGTGCTCAGCATCGTCGGCAGCTTTGTCACGCGGGTGCTGGCGCTCCTGTCGCTGGCCTCGAGCTCCATCCTCGTGTGGTCCCGGCAGGGCGCACGCGGCGCCGCCTTCGAGCTGCTGGTGCCCTTTGACAGCGGCGCGCTCTACCTCGGCATCGGCGCCCTGCTCACGGTGCCCACCGCGCTGCTGACCTTCACCGGCTCCTTCGTGCGCCTGGTCGGGGACTTCCTGCTGGCCGGCGTCGAGCCCGGCACGGGCCTGGCGGCGAGGATGCCGGCCAACTCGATGCGTTGGGTCGGCGGCGGTGCCATGACGGTCGCCGTGGTCTACAGCCTCGGCAGGTTCCTGTGCGCGGGCCTGCTCCGCAGGCCGCGTGCGGCGCAGCGCGCTGGCGACGTCGAGGCGAGCGCCGACGCGGACTCGCTGCTCGACATCGGGCCCCGCAACGCGAAGGTGCTGGCGGGCGCCGTCGCGGTCGGCGCCCTCGGCTTGGCCCTCTGGCTCTTCGCCACGGAGGGCTTCAGCGCCTTCAGCGTCTTGATGGTCGTGGCGATCCTGGTGATGGCATCGCTGATGGTGCCGCTGGGCGCCATACTGTCGCTGCAGATCGGCGGCTCCTGCTCTCCGGTGTCTGGTACTGTGTTCGTGACCACGCTGGTGTTGTGCTTGGTGGCCCTTGCGACTGGCCAGCGGGATGTGGGCGCAGTGCCAACTATCACGACGCTGCTAGTTGCGGCCTGCGTGGCCGTCTGCTCTGCCAACGACGTGAGCCAGGACTACAAGACCCTGCAGCTGTGCGGCGTCGCCCCGCGCGAGGGCTTCCTGGCCCAGATCCTGGGCCTGCTGGTCGGCTCCATAGTGGTGCCCCTGTCCCTCTACGTCGCCGACAGCGCCTACGGCCTCGGCACCGATGCGCTGCCGGCGCCGCAGGGCAAGATGTTCGCCACCCTGGTGCAGGGGCTGCTGATCGAGGAGGCGCTGCCCTGGTACCCCATCCTCATCGGCGTAGGCGTGGGCGCCTGCGCAGTGGTCCTCGACTACGTCGGCGGCCGCCTCGGTGTGCAGATGCCCGCTATGTCCATCCCCGTCGGCCTGTACCTGGGCGCGGACACAGGAATCGGCATCCTCATCGGGTCCGCCTTCCGCTTCGTGGGCGAGCGCATGCGCGAGCGCACCACGGGCGTGCCGAGCTCGCAGACGCACGAGTGCATCCTGGCCGCGGCGGGCATGATCACCGGCGGCGCTTTCCTGGACCTCATCCTGGGCATCGCGATCCTCTTCGGCTTCGACCCCGCGACCCTCAGCGTGTTCTCGAGCAGCGGCGCCGACGGCAAGCTCGACATGCCGCTGGCCCTCTCCGACTCCCTCTCGGTGCTCGGCCTCCTGTTCTTGGGCTGGGTGCTGCTGCACAACTCCCTCCACGGCAGCGGGGACGGGGAGGGGCCGCACTGCAAGGGGGGCAAGGCCTCGTGCAGCGAGGAGGCGTCCACTGCGTCGTCGCCCTCCGACGCCCGCGTGGCCATCTGAGGATCGATGTCCCCCTCGCGGGGCTCGTGCGGCGTACGCGGTGGTTGTGATGAGTGGTGTCGGGGGCTCTGTCTGGCGATCTGCCCATGTTTCGCGCAGGTGTATTCTGACTGCGAATTCATTTTTTCTGGGCCTGGCAACAGTTCGGGCTGGCGTATCTTTGCGAATTCGTTTCCCTCGGCCTGGCAACAGTTCGCGCCGATGAATGTCCAAGAACTCAAACAGCGGAGTGGACGTCGAAGCAGTGGCAGGAGCTTTTCTTGTATCAGCATCGTCAATGTAACGGTTCCCTTGACCGCATTCAGAGAAGGTCAGTGGGTCCGCGTAGGTCTGAATGTAGAACCGCACAAGACATTTCCACGCCAGGCCACTACTGGGGCCCACAGTCGTCAGCGACTGCAGAAGAGCAGTCGCCTCTGCCTGTACAGACAGGACACGCAGAATAACCGCACATGATTGCCCAACAACCAGCACGGATGGAGGGCGCGCCGTTTTCAAATTGGGGCTTTCGAGTGGAACGTCTTTTTTGTCTTTGTGGTACGAATCAGATGCCCAGAAGCACCCCACGGATGCAGGGCACGCTGTCCTGCAAGGAGGCTTTCGTTTGCCACGTGAACCGTGCGACCCTGCAAGTTGACCGCCATGACAGCTACACGCACGGAGGGCGTCTCCTTCTCGGCCGCGGGCGTCCAGCCAGAACGGCAGCAGACCCATGGGGCTGCCGGGGCTCCTGGTCGTCCTTCCAGGGGGGGGCTCCTTAGTGGAGCAGGGATTGGTCAGGGCTTTGGGGGGCGGGAATTTGGGACGGGAGGGTGTATCGCAGCGTCGTCGATGCACCCTGGATGTGCTCGGGGCCTCTGCCTCCCTCTCTCCCTCTCTCCAAGAGTCTTCGCCGCGACGTGGCCGAGGGCGCATCCTGGCTAGAATCTCGAGGCGTGGCGACGTGGGTGCCCCGGGAGACCCCGCGAGGATTTAAAGCGCCAGCGAGCGACTCCTCTCCGCCGACCGACAAGGCGGAGGCCGAGATCTGTCGGCGGAGGAGAGGAGGAGGGGAGGAGGAGGAGGAGGAGGAGGAGGAGGAGGAGGAGGAGGAGGAGACGCGGGGACTGTCTCTTCACAACGAGGACCTAAACCACAGGATGGTTGGAACACCTAATGCTCGACGTCGGCAGTGCTCTCGCGCCAGTCTCCGCTGTTCCTCGCTCGTCGCCTCCCCCGCCGACGACGACGATGATCAACGACCGCGACGATGGCGGCGACGGCGACGACAAGGGCGACGGCCAGGCGACGGCGACGACACCGCCGCCGCCTTCGCCTTCGCCGCCGCCTTCGCCTTCACCGCCGCCGCCGCCGCCGCCGCCGCCACCGTCGGTGTCGTCGTCGTCGTCGTCGTCCTCCTCGTTCTCGTCCTCGTCCTCGTCCTCGTCGTCATCGTCGAAGCCGAAGTCGACGTCGATGTCGAAGCCGGCGCCGACGGCTCTGATAACCACCGATGGCGCCGACGGAGGCGCTCGAGCTCGGGGGCGCCCCTGTCAGCGACCTCGCCGAGGACGACGCGGCCCTCGGCCTCGGGCCCGACCCGGGCTTCCGGCGCCTGCTCACGGAGGACCCCTTCGCTTCTCCTCCTCCTCCTCCTCCTCCTCGTCCTCGTCCTCCTCCTCCTCCTCTTTCTCCCCTTCCCCCTCCTCCTCCCCCTCCTCCTCCTCCTCCTCCTCTTCCTCCTCCTCTCTCCTCCTCCTCCTCCTCCTCCTCCTCCTCCTCCTCTACTCCGTCTCCTGCTCCTCATCCTTCTCGTATGTCCTCTTCTCTCCTCCTCCGCCTCCTCTTCCTCCTCTTCCTCCTCCTACAGCTTCTCCTCCTCCTCCTCCACTATTCTCTTTTGTCCACTCTAGTTCTCCTCCTCCTCCTCCTCCTCCTCTCCTCCTCATCATCATCATCCTCATCATCCTCATCCTCATCCTGCTCCTCCTCCTCCTCCTCCCTCCTCCTCCTCCTCCTCCCCCTTCTCCCCCTGCCGCTCCTCCTCTTTGCTTGCCCCTCGTCATTCCGCTCCTTCTCTCCTCTCTCCTCTCTCCTCCTCCTCCTCCTCCTCTCCTCCTCCTCCTCCTCCTCCTCCTCCTCCTCCTCCTCCTCCTCCTCCTCCTCCTCCTCCTCCTCCTCCTGCTCCCTCTCCTCTCTCCTCCCCCTCCTCCGCTCTGCTCCCCTCCCCCTCCGCCTGCCCCGCAGCTAGCATTCGTGACTCGCCCGGCCTGTCCTGGGCTCGAGGGCTGCGTGGCCCGCCCCGCGCAGCACGTGCTCCGACTCTGCCGCCAGGCCGGGCGCGGGGCCGCAGCTGCGGCGGGCTCCCTCGTTCGACTAGACGTACGAGTGACCCTTCGCCGGAGTGACCTTTGGTGCGGGCTCATCGGGGTTCCCACGATCGTTGAGCCCGATGCGATAGCAGCCGATTGCGCGCTTGGATTTGGCCATCTTGCGCCCCCGTAGTCCGCGCACCAAAGGTCACTCGTGTCTAGGGTCACTCTTGCGTGTCGCCGACTCGTCGCCGCGTCGGCGTCGGCACAGTGGTCAAGCGTCGTCAGTCAGGCGATCGCAAACATGGACCAAGGGGGCGTGGATTACGGTGGAGGCGGTTGTTAAGGAATAGTCCTAGGAGGCAGACCCTGGAGGATTCCGTATCCGATGAGGGCGGCGGTGGTATCCATGGCCGATCCACGATTGGAATGCCACTGGCCCTCCAGGCCATGGATTCCTTATCTAAGTATTCCTTATCCAGTGCCCACACCGTGGCGACGGGCCCCGTTTCCACGGCAACTCGCGGATTTCCGCCGCCGAGCGAGGCGGCACCGGCCGCCTTTTGGGGAGGGCGCCCTCCCCCGATCCATGAATTTGGCGACCGCGCGCTAGATCCATGGATTACTAATCCATGTCTGCGCGCCCCGAGTCAGGAACAGGCTGAGCTTGGGTATTGCAAGTGGCGCAAGCAGGACGCCACAGGCCTGCCGTGGTTCCATGCTGGGGAAGGTCTACTGCAAACGTTGCCAGGTGCAGAATCCGACTGCTTCATAGAGAGCAATTGCGAGGCCAAGCCCAACGCTTCGGCCAAGCAGCAGACGGCAAAAGGCAAGGAGTTGGAGGCCCAACGCAAGCGTCTCCGAGAGCACCCTCCGAAACCTCCAGGGACAAGCGTCCCTCCCCCTTAGGCATCGCAGGCGAACGGCGACAGCGTCAAGAGATAACGCATCAAGACGCTCGACCAGCTGCTGCGAGGTACTACTGATCCCGTGGATGCAGATGACGTGGCCAAGTGGCGCGCGGAGCGTGCTCGCCTCGAGTCGGAGCTCTTCCAGGACCGCCCGATCGAGGACCAGGTCAGGTCTCTGGCGTCCAGACTGCCGGCTGCCCGAACCAGGCAAGCCAAGATCCAGTCTGCACCTGCCGAGCAGCAGCGAAATCTTGGCGAGCTCGTCCGGCGGCCTGGCTGAGATCGACGTCGAGCTACAAGAGTCTACCACCGAGGTGCAGAGCCTGGAGCAGGAAACCCGCATTTCCACGTTTCGCGTGCAGCCTCCTGCTCGTAAGTCTGCACCGAATCAATATGATCGGCGAGCTGGAGTTGCAGCTAGTGTGGACCAGCGGCTTGGGCCTGGGTGCTGATACGGTGGGGGCATGGGTTAAGGAATGTGCCCAGGATGCTTCAGACCCTGGATGATTCCTTAGCCGAGAGGGCGGTGGCGATACCCCTGGCCGATACACGATTGGAGTTCCACTGGCTTCCAGACCCTGGATTTCTTATCCAGAGGTTCCTCATCCAATGCCCACACCGTAGTGTGGAGCGGCGGCTGGGGCCTGGGTGCTGACCAGGACCCAAAGGCCACGCCGGACGCAGCCGGCACTCCTGTCGAGGAAAAGGATGGCCCATATGGTTTGCGAGGGAAGTTCCAGAGGCCGCAGGACTCTTACCTGGCAGCCTGCTCGAAGAAGCCTCGGATCGCAGGGGTGTCTCAACCTGGTGGTGATTGCTGCCTCTTGGCTCACCTTGGTCAGATCACTGCAGCGATCCCCCATGCACAGAGGCCCGATGGCTCACGGCAGTGCAGTCTCTCTCTTTCTCCGGGGCGGCCTCCTCGTCGGCTTCGAGCTCGGCAACTACTTGGCCCAGGGCCGCGGCTACCGGGAGTACTGCGGCGACTGCCACGGGGGCGGCTCGCTTCCACTCGTCGGCTCGCGCGGCGGGGGGCCGCGGGCGGCGGGGCCCAGGGCCCACCCCTGCGGAGCCGCAGGTGCGCGGGGTGGAGTGCTCTGCCATCGGTGTCGGCCGCCTTCGTGGTCCAGGGGCTGCGGCCCCTGGGTGTATTTTTTGGCGACGTCTGCGGTGGCGGCAGCTTATCATAGGTCGGCTTGCGCGGCGCCGGCCGCGGTCGACGGGGTCGGAGGCCTTCCCCGCGGACCCGCGGGCACGCGGGACGAGGACTTCCACGTCGGGTTCGGCATCTTCTCGGGCAAGGCCTGTGGCTACTGGGGTACTTCAACGACTCCCACGGCGGCGGCAGTCTCCCATGCGTCGGTTGGCTCGGCCGAGGCCGCGGCCGACGGGGTCGGGGGCCCTCCTCGTGGACTCGCCAGGGCACCAGAGCAATCGTCTAATTTCCCCCCCTTGGCCAGGAGGGTCAAGTCAGGTCCTGCGCGCCCATGCGTTCACGTGGAGGAGGATGTTGATGTCTCTGAAGGGCAGGAGTGCGAGGACCTGCTCTGCGGTGTTCAATCGGCGCCCCCTTGCCCCCACTGTCCCCCCATCGCGGCGTCGGAAGCCAACGTGGTCTGGAGCGGCCTGTTCCACTTCGGGTTTCGACGTCAGGGTCTAGGCCGGGGGATTCTGGGCAAACGCGCATGCGAGCGCAAATTAAACATGATCTGAAGGGGGCCATCGCGACCGCGTGCGCCACCGGCGCCGAGCCTTTCTGCGATCGTTTGCTGCCGAGCATCGCGGCGCCATCTTGCTGGCGCTAGAATTGCGCATGGTCGAGGAGCGTTTGGGTGGGTTGCAGAACCGAGCGCGCGACTCTGGCTGGCATGGGCGGCGGGCTCCGTCTCCCGCCGCGGGCGATGTCATTGCGTTCATTTTCGGCGGCATAGCAGTCTTTGTGCCGAACGGCATGATGGTCGCTGCCCCGTCCGACGATGGGCGCGCGATCTATCCTGGACGAGCGATGGCTGCGCATTTCAGTTAAGGGGCGACTGGTGGCATCGTTGCGGTTCGCGTCTATTCTTCCACCTCCATTGGCATCGCC
Organism: Prorocentrum cordatum; assembly: GCA_963575745.1. Taxonomy (NCBI): domain Eukaryota; class Dinophyceae; order Prorocentrales; family Prorocentraceae; genus Prorocentrum; species Prorocentrum cordatum. Next base: position 243,520 of record CAUYUJ010014725.1, read on the forward strand.
CGCGGGACTATCTCCGTTCAGTGGGGACTGGCTCAACGAGTTGCGGCGTGGAGCTCCCTTGGCCTTGGTTGGGTTTTGGGCGGTGACTGGAGCGCTGGTGCCGACGCCTTGAACGTTCGCCATTGGGTTAAGACCACGACAGGGGCCCATGGCGATCCCGACGAGCACGCACGCGTCACAAACGAACGCAATATTTTCATATGTTAATTCGTTTGTTGCAGCCAATATTGCTTCTCGGGCGCGCGGTAATCCAGCAGTTGCTTATGGGTGCGACGCGGTCCCCCCGCCGCGTTTTCCTTGTCCTGTCCAGCTGCAACTCGTGGGCGAAGATAGGCCCGCTGGGTTTCGGATCCCGGCCGAGCCGCGCCTCTGCGCAGCTCTGCCCCCTGCCGGCCGTGCTCGACGCCCGCGTCCATTCGCTAACCTGCGGCCCCAATGCGAGCAGATTAGCAGCCCCGGGGCCTCCAATCTTTGAGATCCGGTGATGCGCAGGGTTGACTCGGAGCAGCAGCTGGCCAGGCTTCCTGACCGTGTAGGGGCCGAGGCCCTTCCGCGCGTCGGGCGCGACAGCCCCCTTCAGTTCAAATGGCGGGTTTAGGCTTTGGGCCCCGCCTCGACGCCGCGCGCGCACGGGGCCGAGAGCGCCGGCTCGGGCCGCGGTCAATCGCTGGGGCCTGCGCCTGCAGTCTGGGCGCAGACGGCTCGTCAGGCGCGTCGAACGTCTCGGAGTGCGCGTCCAGAGGCGGGCGTCGCCAATGCGAGCCACCTGCGCCGCCGCGTGGCGGGGGCGAGGCGGGCGGCGCATCCGCGAGCGACGAGGCGACTGGCCCACGGAGGAGCTCTCGCCCGCTTGCAGGAGGCCGGCAGCGCGAAGGGGCCGCGCCAGAAGGTGCCGCGCCTCGTTCCGCGAGCAGCCTGCGGGCGCGCGGGCGAGGCGGACCAGCGCGCGCGCCCCGTGGGTTCCTGGGGCGAGCTGCCCAGGACATGCGCCGTTCAGCTCGGCCGAAGTCCCGGCCCCGCCGAGCCCGCGTCGAACGCGCGCCGCGACCCGGCACCTGCTGAATGGCTGGGCGGGGCGAGCAACGCGCTGCCATCTGTCAGTGAGCGCAACTCGCGCATCGGCCGCATTATCAGCGCGGGCAAGCACTCGGGGGGTGCTCGTGGGAGAGGGGGGGGGGGCAGCATTTTCGGCGAGGGCGCGCGGGGCGTCGAGCTCCGCTGCTTGCTGCTGACTCGGAATCAATCACGATCGGCCATGCTCGGCCCTGTTCGGGCGACCCATATCACTTACTTAGAGACAGCCAGGGACTTCGCGCGCCTGGATCCGCGGCGCGGAGCAAGGGCGCGGACGCGCAGGGCCATCCAGTGGGCCGAGTTGCCGGCAAGATCATTGCCAAGCCGGCCTCGAGACGAGTGGATCGGCCAGGCCAGCCTGCACGCGTGCCTCCGCGCAACGTTTGACCCTTCGCGCGCGCGCGCTCGCCCCCCCCCCAAAAAAAAAAAAAAGTCTGACGCCCGCCCCCGCGCCAACATCCAGATCCCCGCCCGCGCGTTGGAGGCGGCGCAGCATGCGTCGCGACCTCGCGCGCATTGGCCGCCAACAACATGCGAATAATCATTTGTCAATGTTTAAACGCCGCGCCTGGGGCGGCCCGCTGCAGCCCCCGAAGAAGCGCGAACAACACTGCAGCATCAATCTCTCTGCGCTGCGCAGGGAGAACACCGAAAAGGACGGAGAGCGCGCGGCACGGGCGCCCAGGAGCAACGGCAACAGCTGTCCACGCGACTGCCTGAGCATGGATCGGAAGGCCCTGGTCGCGCCAGCCCCCGCCAAGGAAGACGTGTCCTGAGCGCCCCTGCGGACCTCGTCCGAACCAGCGATCAGGAAAAGAGGAGGACGAGGAGGGGGGGGCATCGGGCACCAGCAGCCGCTCAGCAAAGAGACGGGGCGAGGCGCAGGACCGAACCAGACTGGCGAGAAATTATGGAGGGCCGCCGCGCTGCAGCTCATCTAGGACAGGGCAGCATGCGCGCCGATGAAGAAGGGCCCCAGGGGCATTCAGGGGCACTCAAACAGAGTTTGCATTCGGCCGATCTCGTCAGCATCGCGACTGTCTGCGCTGCGGCCATAGCCCCACGCTAACAACAGCCGGTATCCTTTCTCATGGAATGAGAGGTTGCGCGAGCGAAGTGCATGCCTGATCTGCTCGGGCTCAGCTTCACCTTCGGCAACCTTAGCCCACAATGTGGACTCAATGACTCGCATGGGCCGCGCTCGAACAGCCCGTGGCTCCGTCGATGCGAGGCCGAGAACTCCAATGCCGGGGGCCCGCCGTGAGAAACGGTCGGTCTCGAAGTAAATTATCTGGGCCGTTGTTGCGCGAGCCGAGAAAAAACGGCCAGGGATGCTGGGCCAAGGATGTCCATGCCCATCGAAACGCTCAACCTCCGAACGAACGCCTTGCCCCGGCAAGCTCCCAGGCACCCAGCTGCCCCATGCGGCCGCTGCAAAAGCGAGGGGGGGATCGAGGTTGCGGGGGCGAATGGGGTCGATGGTGGTCTTGCGCGATAGCGCGAGCATATGCGAGACCGAGCGCCCAGCTAAACGCCGCGCCTGCACGCGCGCCCGCGCCGCGCGCGCGGCGCGAATGTCAGCTCCTGCGCTGCTTAGAGCATGCCCACCGCAACGGGTGAATTAGACAGCGGTGTCCTGAAGCACGTCGCTCAGAAAGCGGCGTTTGGCGAGGCCCCGAAGCGACGGGATCTATTTGACGCGCTTGTTAGCCGGCGCCCTCGCGGAGACGCGAGCGGCCTGCGGCCGCGCCTTGGCAGCTCCAGCATCGGTGCTGTGGTTGCGTTCAGCGCTGGCGGCTCTCACCTTCAACCCGCGCAAACTAGATTCGAGACGGGGCTGCAAGGGGGCAGACGAGACCACGATGCGACTTCTCGACGGCGATCTGCATTTTTCTTCGGCCAGCTCTCGACGCAGGAGCAGCGCGCGGCTGCGGCGAGCTCGCGCGCCGCGTCGGCCTCGCGCCCAAAACGCTGCAGCCCAAAATCCTCAACGACAACGCCCGCGCGCTCGCGCGCGAGAGCCGCTCGCACCGCGTCAAGGGGCGAAATTATAATCAACTGCCGCATCAGCGCGGCAAAAGTCCTGGGAGGACGGCCTGAAGAGTCTCGATGGGCTCGGGCGCCGCGCTCTGCAGGGGCAGGGGCCGGGGCGGGGGGGCGGCGCAAGGCAACGGGCGGCCTTCGCTGCCGGAGCGGAAGCCCTGAGCGCCGCGCGGCGCACGAGCTCGGAGTGCTCGGCGCGGCAAGCCAAGCAGGATGAGACCCATGAGGGAAATCGCACAGACACAATTCATCATCGATCCCCGGGAAGATCTGGGAAAATGTGGGAAGGTTGAGGGGCGACGAAAACATGGAACATACGGGACAATATGGTGAGTCCTGGGATTTGTCTAGGGTCCCAGGACCCGTTTAGAGACCACTGGCACATCGCGACGACGAGCCCACTCGGCGGCATGAGAATCTAAACCGGTCTGTCGCTCCCAGCCAGGCACCGCTAAAACGGGCAAGGGTGCGCGGCCTGCCACTGGGCCACTAGTAGAGACCTGCGGGGTTTTCCTTGTTCCCGAGCAGCGACTTGGATCAGCGCGGCGGGCCGCAAGCCACCGCCGCCGCGAGGGGGGAAGTTCCGGGTTCGAGGTTTGAGGTTTGCTAATGTTTTCGTCGGTTCCCGGCGGGTTTCCAGCCTCTGGATGCTTGCCAGCAGCTGCGCCTCGCTGAGGGCGTTTTGGGGGTGCCCGGATCGCCCCGATCGCCCGCCGGAGACCCGACCTATGATCCAAAAACCAAAGTCGGCGGCGATGTGGCGCAAGCCACCGCCCCGCTCGAAAATCAAACACTGTTATTCCAGATAGCGGGCCACCAACCAGTTACTTCTATTTCAACCAACGCACGTCGGTGAGGGCCTCGAGAGCAAGTTCCGAGAGCCCCGAAAACTACCGGGGGGGAATATCATCGAAACCGCACGAGTTACGTGGGAAATTAGCAATGACTTGCTTGAGTTCCTCAAGCGTGGGCGTGGGGAAAGCTGGCCCTAGACCATCGGGCCACTCGATGGCCTCGTGCTTGGCTCCGACCTTCCATGGCTCCAACCGTTCCCGGCTCAGCAACTCCCCTTCTCCTGAAGTGTGCAGGGCGCGCCTGTTGCGTTCAAATTGCCGGCATGCTGCGGCGCGGCAGGGCGCGAAAAACGCGCGGGGCAGCGGCGCCATCGAGCGCGCACCTGTGGACCCAATCGCCAATCGCGCCAGCCTGCCAGCATGTCCCGTTCGGCAGCACGATGGATCCTAGCGGCAAAAAGCTTGGTGGCCTGTCCTACAAGGGCAGCGAGTTTGCACGGCCGAGCGCGAGCAAAAGACAACAGGCCAAGCCATGGGCGAGCCTGGGCGTCCTGCACACCGCTGGCTCGAGACGTGCGCTGCAACTTGTGAGCCAGCTTCAACATGCCTGCACGCAGCCCGGGAAAAGTCCAACGCCTGAGCGTCTCGAGACATTTGGCAGCCAAACGCCAACATGTCCCAGTAGGGCTGAGGCGAGGGGAGAAAGTAAAGCTTACTGCCACGGGATTACCTGCGACAGCGATACAAAGCTGATGGCCGCGGCCAAAAAATCGAGCTGCACATCAGGCTCCGTGGCGTGTATGCATGTCAGGTCCATATCAGCTGCTGCCACCCCCAGACGCCATCTGCCGTCAACGTCCAGGTCGTGAGACATAACGTGAACGCGTTACCACCTGGGATGCGGGTCCGAACGCCTGCATCCAACTGGCACCTCAGCGGGGAAACGCTTGGGCACTGTAACGAACTGGTACTGCATGCGGGTTCCCACCACAGTGCCAACGGTGAACTCGACGAGAAAGTGTGGAGCAGAGCCTCCCTCGACCAAAACCTCCAAGTGCGATTTTCACTGAAGCGCCGCGCGCATTTGTTTTCAACAAAAAATATGCAGGAGCTTCACGGATTGAGGACAGCTCCTTTTCAAAAAGTGGTTCTCGCCTTAGCGCCGCGCATGTTCGGTGAAGTCATTCTGAAGAGTTCAATCGGTTCCCATGGTCCATCTAGCAGAAATTGTGTGCATCGAGCAGCTCACGATTGTGAGGGCGCAACAGTTGCGCTGATTCGCGGTGTTGAAGTCCCATGAACGGCGTTCTGGCGCGATTCAGGAGTCAGGTTATATCGTGGCGTTGAAGCCCTGAGAATGGTGTTTTGGCATGCTTCCAGATTTCCACACGGTTGTCCCCCAACGGTGCAAGTCCCCTGGTGGAAGTGAACCCTTGCAGGGACCCGTGAAGAGGCAGCCTGGAGGGAGGGTGTACTTCAACCTCGTTGACGAGTCTTGGGCTTACATTGGTCCTCCTCTTCTTCTTATTCGTATCCTCCTTCTTCCTCTTATTATTATTATTTTCATGTTCTTCTTCCTTTCGTGTGAAGAAGTGCTGCACGTCCCCCTTGTGCTGGACTTCGTGCTCCTCTCCCTGCCCTTCGGCCTCATCGTCGTGGTGTGCGCCCTGGAGCTCTGTGTGGAGAGAACTTCAGGGGTGGACGTGGACGTTGATATTCAACAAATCTTGTTCCTCCTCCTCCTCCTCCTCCTCCTCGCCCTCGGTCCTCGAGCCTGGGCCCTCCTCCCCGCAAGCGCGGGCCCGCGGCCGAGGGCGGCGCCGCGCCGGCAGCGGCGCAGCGGCCGCCCCCCGCTGCGGCGCGCCGCCGCTCGGCACCCGCCGCCCTGGAGCGCGCACCCGGCGGCGCGCCGGAGGCCAGCGCCTCGGGGCCTCCCAGGTTCAAAGCCTCCTCCTCCTCCTCCTTCTCTTCCTCCTCCTCCTTCTTTTCCTCCTCCTCCTCCTCCTCCTCCTTCTCCTCCTCCCCCTCCTCTTCCTCCTCCTCCTCCCCTTCCTCTTCCTCCCCTTCCTCCTCTTCCTCCTCCTCCTTCTCCCCCACCTCCGTAACCATTTTGGCTCAAGCCCCTCTGGGCCCAGGGGGGGCCGTCCGCGCGAGCACTTCAGAGGGACGCAGCGTGCGGGAGCTATGGTGGGCGTTTTTTTGTCGGAGAAGTTCAGCACGGCCTTGAGCTCTCTTGCGAGCATTGCAACTTCAGGTGCGAAATGCATCGGTAAGTTCGTCATCCCGCGTGTTGTGATGATCAAGAGCTTGAGCTCCCTCCCGAACTTTGCAATGTCAGTGGCGAAGTTAATCGGTAAATTCGTCATTCCCGGCGTGGCAATTTCTGTTCAAGACCCGATTGAAGCAGGCGGCCAAGGCCGGGAATCGCAATGCCGACTTTGTGAAGGCGAACGCCGTCATGCTGAGCAAGTCGCAGGCCATCGGCGCCTTTGACTTCATGTGCATGAGCGACTTGGTCGTAAAGCAGTCTGAGGCCTGAGTGCGCTCGGCCGTGGCGGCGGGTGTTTGGGCTTGGCCTGGGTGGACTTCGTCGCCGCGGCTGATCTCGCCCCGTGTTTGCCTTTGGGCTTCTTGGGTCGTTGGGCCCACTCGTCGCCTCTGTTGGGTGCGGCTCGTTGGTGTGGGCTGTCTGCCACGGTTCCTGCTGGCCTCAGACAGCGCGGACCGTAGCGGGCAGTCTGCTCGTCTTGCTGGGCCATCGGGCTCGGCTCTGAGGCCGCGTAGGCGGATTCGCTCAGGCCACTGTGCCACGGGTCTATGGACAGACCCGTCTCATCAGAGCCCTCAGAGCCCTCATCCTCCACCTCCTCCTTCTCTTCTTCTTCTTCCTCCTCCTCCTCCTCCTCCTCCCTCTCCTCCTCTTCCTTTCCTTTCTCCTCCTCCCCTTCCTTCTCCTCCTTATTTTCCTTCTCCTTCTCCTCCTCCTCCTCCTCCTCCTCCTCCTCCAACAGAAGTTGGAGGCGGAGGGGGTCCTCCTCCTCATCCTCCACCACCTCCTTCTTCTCCTCCCCCTCCTTCTCCTCCTCCTCCCCCTCCTCCTCCCCTCCCTCCTCCAGCCGTGTTGGACCCCGACCGCCTGCCGCGAGCGCGGGGGCCTTGCCTTTGCGAACTTCAAAACGGCACGCTGCAAAGGCAAGCCACACCACCTGTCATTATCTCCCCCCCAGGATGCCAGGCACGCCGCCATGGGTCTCGCGAGCTTGGGCGCGCGAGGACGCCTGGGCGGAGTACGCCAGCTGGGGCAACAAGTCCAAAGGAGGAGGAACGAAAGGCAACAGCGGCTACGGTAAGGGAGGAGTTGGTGCAGCCAAGGGCGCAGGAAAAGGATCAGGAGGCAAGGGTGCGGAGAACCTTGCCGTGTGGAAGTGCGAGCACTGCCAGTACGGCAAGAGTCTGCTGCCCGACTGGTTCTGCAAGCACTGCAAGTCGCCGAGGCCCGACGACGAGGACCCTCGAGTCGGTCGCTTGGGGGCCTGGGCTAACGGACCGCCAGCGCTGCAGCCAGGACTCCAGCCGATCCAGACTGGTGAGACCCTGTCGGAGTCAGAGTTGGGGAACATGGTGTCCTGTACGAAGCGCTTTGGCGATGTGGCTGCAGCTACTCAATACCAGATCGCGCTGGAGAGGCTCCGAGCGGCATCCAGGCAGCCCGAGGAGAAGCACATCCAGCAAAGGGCCACGGCGGCCCACCAACGAGTTCAGTTCCTGAAGAAGAAGAAGCTCAATGCGGCCGTCGAGCAGCTTGAGAAGTGGAGGACATGGTGTGACGAGAGGGCTACATCAGTCAGTCAGCTTTCAGCACAGCTCGAGGCCGCGGACCAGGAACACAAGCAGTTGGTCGACCAGCTGCACAGCCAGGTGCGTCACAAGCAGCATGATGCTCCGCCTACCCGTGCTGCTTCTACTGGCCTTCGCCCGCGCGACTTCATCGAAGGGAAAGTGGACGCCGTCGAGTTCATGGTCGCTGGAGACATTTTTTGCATTCCAGAGGATGAGTGTGAGATCGCCGACGGGGACATGCAGATCCTCCAGCAGCGCGCCGACGAGCTCAAGGCCAACATCGCTGAGGCCACCAAGCAGGCCTTGGGGGGCATCATTTCCAAGACCGATGAGATGAATCAGCAACACATCGCACGCATGGCCCGCCTGGGGAAGAAGAAGCGGAAAGGGCGTGATGGAGCTCCAGTCGCGGGAGACGGCGGCGACGGAGGAGCCGGCAGCAAAGATGGAGCTGGAGATTCTGGCGCGGGCGGGGCGGCCGAACAGAGGGCCTCACCATCTCACCATCCGCTGAAGAACCTTCAGACACATCAGGGAGCGAGCGCGCCGTGCTGTCACCCAAGCACCGCCCCCTGCACCGAGCGCCACGGCCAGTGCTTGAGCGTGCAGGGGGGCGCACTTGCACTAACAGAGCCTGCTGCTGGGCCGCTACAGCAGCAACCACAGCATCTACCGCTTCAGCGTCTGAGTTCTCCCAAGGAGGGAGATTCTTTGCATTTTAGTAAGCCAGCCGCGAGTCGATCTTCTGACTCATCAGTTTTGCCACGGCTGTGCCGTCTTCCGCCCCCCCTGCCAGATGCTGAGCCCCTTGGTGACTCCCTGAGGTCTCTGAATTCTCCTGGGCTTGAAGTTTTTGAGTTGGTCGTAGAGACGGCCAACGTCACTTCTTGGGGACCGGCCAAATCTTGGCCGTTGAGGACGTCGGCGCATGTTGTGCGCCTTCAGGAACACAGGCCGACCCACGGGGACCAATTTTCGGAGGCCAGCAGCTGGGCTTCTAAGCATGGGTGGACAACTCGTTTATTATTATTATTATTATTTTTTTTTAAAAAAAAACTATCATTGGACTTGGGTCAGGAGCGTCTGGCGGGGTGGCGATCTTCACCAGATCGTTCTTGGGAATGCATGACTTGATGCAGGGGCCCTTGATGTACCCAGGCAGAGCCATAGCATGTTGGGTCCAGATTCCAGGAGGTGAATCTATGTGGTGCAGTTCGGTTTACTGGAAAGACTCCGAGGGCCTCTCGACAGAGCACCGAGGCACCTCACATCATAGGAGGAGATTTCAACATGGAGCCGACCAAGCTCCATGAGAGTGACCTGGCCGAGAGCCTCGGCAGCAGGATCATGTACCCGTCAGTCGAGGGCACGTGTGCCACAGCAGTGCCCGACAAGGTCCGCTTGCTAGACTACACTGCGGTGTCGGGAGGGTTAGCTACACGCGTCAAATTCACCCGCCTCGCTCTGGAAAGCGATATTAAGACCCGCAAGCCAGCGCAGGTCAGCCTGCACCCCAAGCTTGCGGGTGTCCAGTACCTCGCTTTCCAGAAGCCCCCTCCTATCCCTGTTGAGATCCCGATAGGCTTAGTCCCAGGGGGCCCCGTCTAGGATTCTATTTTGGATTGCTCTCAATACGGGCTCCAGGTGGTTCGTCACGGGGACCCAAAGGCCAGTATTCAGCGTCATCTGAATTACTTGTACAAGCTGTGGGCCAGGTTAGCCGAGCTCGAAGTTTGCCAGTCACGCCATTTTGAAGTTCCTGTTGCAGGTTGTCGGGGCCGGCTGCCTAAATTACCGTGGAAATCAGCTTTGGGACTGGGCAGTAGAAAGGAGGTGAAGCAACCGACCCTGCACTCCCTGCGCTGGCTGGAGAGTACGAACCGCCTTTTTGTCAGCTTGCTGCAGGAGTGGCAACAGCGTGCACGGCATGATTCTTTTGAAGAGCCAAGCTCCGCCAGTGCCCGTCCTGAGTGGAGGGGCGACCAGGACTCAGCACCCGCGCCAGCGCGTTCTTCATTGCTTCCAGATGTTGCCAGCAGAGCTCAAGCACGGCTTCAGCAGTCAGGAGATGCAACTGGCCAAGACGTTGCTGTTGCTACGGGCTCGACAGCGCTTTCACAGCTTAGAGGTGTTCGAGGGCTTTGGGGGACCCACCGATGGTGATCAGCAGGTACCTCCAGGAGGACTTCAAAGCTTTGCACTAGTCTGTGAAGGATTTCGTTACGTTTTCGGAGGATTACACGGTCTTCGGGGACCCAGAGGCCTTTGCGGACTTAGATGTATGCTGCGGGATTCTAGGTGGGATCTCCGAGGAGCTGGGTGCGACCTCCATTAAGGCTAAGAATGAGTCGTACAAGGATTGGAAAGCGCGGCTTCCAGAGGGGGTGCACAAAGGTGCTGGGAGAGCCCACAAGTGGACCAGGTTGCCAAAGAAGTGGGCCCCCACGAGTACCCTGTCAGAATTGGGAGCGGCGCTATCAGACCCCAAGTCGGTCCTCAGCAGTGAAGCAGCCAAGCGCAGCAAGCTTTGGTGGAGAAGTTCGGGTGATAAAAAGGAAGCTTCGCAGGAGTACATCCAACCTCTTGGAGTTCTTGAGCCCTCAGCGCATGCGTGAAGCAGCGCGTATGTTTATGGCGGCATCAGCAGTCTCTTTAGATGGCTTCCACATGAAGCATTATGCATCCATGTCTGACGGTGCTTTGATGACCCTCGTGTGGATGATGAGCATAATGGAATCTACGACGCTGATGCCCAACCAGGTTCGCACCATCTTGGCGCCTCTTTTGGGGTAGCCAGCTGGAGGCTGGCGACCCATAGGACTCTTCAGCTCGTTCTACAGGCCCTTGGGCAAGTTGAGAAGACCCCGCGCTGCTCGCTGGGAGTGCGAACGCCCGCGATCATACCTGGCAGCAGGCAGGTTCGCTGGAGCCGCTGACGTCGTCTGGCGACAGGCGGCGAAAACAGGGAAGGCAGTTCGAGCACTTCAAGGAGCAAAGGGACCCAAACACAAGCAGTCGAAGGAAGTTGCGTGCAAGGCGCTGTGGGATCTGATGAAATTCTATGGGTCGATCGATTTGGTTGGGTTGGAAAGCCTCGCCGATGTTTTAGATTTTCCGCCCCAGCTTTACCGAGTCAGCGCGGCGGCCTATGGAGGCCCGCGTTATCCTAGCATGGCCAGCCAAGTTAATGGGCCACATTTTGCTGAGAGTGGAGTGATAGCTGGATGCTCTATCGCCACGTCGTATGTGCGTGTGTATGTGATCCCTACTGTAGATCGGATTTCATTCCCCCCATACGACCATGCTAGATCTATACATCGACGACTACGGCATATCCTCGATTGGGAGCGCTAAACAGGTCACCTCTGACATCACCCATGCTGCGGCCCAGCTTTCCTTGGGGATTGACGTCGGAGATGAAGCCGGCTGTTGCTCAGGACGAATCTTAAGTTATCGGTTGTTCTGCCAAGGTAGGTCGCGCCGCGCACGAGGCCCAAGATGCGTGCGGAGGAGCTGCGCTCGCTGATTCCGCCGTCAATTTGGGGTAGACGACACTGCCGGACGAAGCAGACGACAGAGATGACGAGGAAACAGACATTGAGAGCTTTCCAAGTTGTTCAAACAGAGGACCAAGAGGTTTAAGAAAGCCAAGAATACGTTAGGTACTCATCTTCGGCAAGTCTATACCAGTGGCCCGATTGCTGGCCTCAACTACGGCTCGGAGGTCCATGGTGTTTCAGATTATGAGCTGGGTTCGTGCAGGAGAAGCGTAGGAACTGTGCTTTGGCCGTCGGCAGGAACGCGGTCTTTGGCGGCCCTTCTCATCTTGCACGGTGGTCCCTCGCGGTCTGGAGCTGTCGCGCCAGCTGTCAGATACGCCAAGGAGGTGTGCGCCACTCAGCTTAGGCAGCTCGCGCACACCCTCCCTTTCAACGTCCTTCGCGAGGCTCGGGGCTCGGCGCTCGCCGCTACAGAGGCGGAGCTTTCTTGGAGGAGAGTTTCTGGCCCCACGGTGGCCATGGGAATGAGTTTAAAGAGGATTGGGTGGTCGATGCCGAACTTCAGCATGATCAGGAACGGTTTTCCGGATGATATTATTGTAAGTACGTGCTCGCCCGCCTTAGTCAAGATCTTGTTGAAAGAAGGGGTCTTGCGGCAGCCCGAACGTGATGTTGGTAAAAATGTTGGGATCGAGGGCCGAGCGTGTTTCGACATCGCGGCGGGTTCCCTGAGGTCTCAGAAGTTTTCTTATTTCGAGAAGGGCTGCATCAAGTCTCTCACGCGCGGCCCTCTGGACGAGAGATCGTGCAATCGAGCTAGGCTGCCAGCTGCCCTCGCCTCAGTGTCCGCTCTGCAATCAGTGCCCAGATGGAGTGTCGCATCGACTCTGGCAATGCCCTGCTTGCAGCGGCGTTCGGGGAGACCTGGTCGATCAGCAGATCTTAGACGCGCCCCTCGCCTTATATCATAACAACACTAAGGAAGCGCTGCTGCATGCTCAGGGGGGCGAGCATCCAGGGGAACGGTTACCACGCCCATGGACTTCAGGCGGCATTCAAGTGCAATTCCATGAAGCTGAGCCACCAGGGGGCCCAGGTGAAGTTTTAGGGACGACGTTCATGGACGGCGCATGCACTAGACATCCCATTAGAGAATTAAGCAGAGCCTCGTGGGGACATATACAGGCCACCAAAGGGGAACACAAGCAGCTGGTCAGGATCGCGGGGTCAGTTTGGGGACCCCTCCCACAGACTCCCCAGGCGGGGGGGTTTGGGGCTCTGGCTATGGTGGCCAACAATCATGCGGGCCCTGCGGAGGGTTTTTCTGATTGCAAAAACGTTGTGGATCTGTTCCAGATGCCACAGACGGAGCGTTTTCTCGTATGAGCGAGTTTACGCTGGCACAATGGCGCTGGCTCAAAGTTCTCTTGTCGCAGCAACTCTTTAAAGTTAAAGCCCATGTGCAAGATGGCCCAGGTCACGCTGAACAGCAATAGTGGGAGACATTCGGTAACGACGCTGCCGATGCAGCAGCAAAGTCGGGTGTAACAGGGGATCCCGCCGAACTAGACTAGATAGAGTGGCAGGTGAAGGTTCCACGTTCTGTGCGTTGACTCGCGGCCCGCCTGTTGCCCCCGTAGCCCGCCCTGGACCTCGCGGGTATCCATGTGCCCCCCAGGGTGCCTCGGCAGAAGCCTCCTTCCCCACGCTCTGCTGCTCATGTGTGGGAATGGCGCAGATCGTATTGGAGATGTGCTTTGCGCCTCAAGATAAGACGACGCAATGCTGATTTTGTTTTTGGCCAGTGCGAGATGCCCTCCGCCGAGGGCTGCTCGGGAGAAGTGCCGGAGTCATTGCAGCAAAAAGTATGAGTCATAGGACTCACGCTTTTGAGTTTCGATTGCAGCGATCGATCTCACCCGCTCATTTGCGTTAAGTGTAAGGCAGCTTCTACCTTAGGGCCCAGGGCTCTGTTGGCTAAGGAATGTCAGGCCCCGACCCGCAAGAATTTAGAGAGGTGGAAGTACAGGGTGCTGAAGGGGCGACACCCTAAGCTTGAAGGGGTTGTTATAGAGGTGTCGTCTGAGCTGTTTTATGCCCTTGGAGCAGAAGTCCAGCAGCCAGACTCTGTCGTCGACGCAGAAGGGAGCGGAGACTTCGACCAACTATTCTTTCTTATGTGCCGACATGTTTGTCTTTCTCTCGATTTGACCCAATAGACCCACGCCGGGGAGGAGGCTTGCTCATCGCGCTGGCGTTCTTTACACCAGGGGTGAGCATTGCCGAGTCGTCCTGGCGTCGCCTAAGGCATTTCAAGTATGTGTGCGAGTGTGTGCGCGCGCGTACTGCACGCGTATCAGGCGCCCCATTTGTGGGGGAAGGAGCGCTGCACGTGCATTTCTGTAGCTTTGTTTGACCAGGCCACTTTCAGGTTCGATCTGGGGTTTAGTCGTCTGCATGTTGTCGGTGTTGATGTCTCGCAGCCAGCTCCGCCAGCTTGCAGCGGCTGGCCGTCCTTTTCACTGCGTGAAGTGGAGGGGCCCACCCTGTGGGCTTCAGGCACGGGGGTGGATTGGTTTTGCCAGTCCGCCCCGACCGCTGCTCTGCCACAGGTTGCTCTCGTTTCTTCTCCCTGGCTCAGCGCTCGGGTTTCTGGAGGGGTTGGGCATGCGCTCTGGCGGGAGGTGCGGGTTACGCAGCCAGCCTTAGAACCCGAGCCTTGGGGTTCCTCCTGCCGACGTCGTCATCCCTTTCCCTTTTTCCCGTTTTGGGCAGAGGTTGTCCCTTTTGCACGGCTTGGGAGGTCCTTGCGGGCCCCCTAGCGACAGCTGCGCAGGGGCGGCCCATTGGGTGCCGTGGGCACGGGGGTGGACCTGGAAAGCCAGTCCGCCCCGACCGTCGCTCATCCCCACCCCTCCTCCCCCTCTCGTGGGGTGGAGGCCAGCTTCTCTGGTCGCAATGCCGTCTAGTGAAGTCCCCGCCAGGCCCCAAACGAGGGCTCGGCGGGTCAGGCACAGAGCACTGCGTTACCTCGTGGAGGTGGGGGGGTCGTGGCTCCTGGCAAACTGCTCGTGTAAGTGCCGCGGGGCCTTGTGGCTCCTCTGTCCTTGGCGCTCTGGTGTCCGTGTGGCCTGCCCCGCTCAGTCACCTCCAAGGTTTTCTTTACTGGCAGGCCAACAGCTGCCAGTCATGGCCCATGTTAAAAAATCCCCTCCCTCCTGCTCCCCGTCCTCCTCCTTTTCCTCCTCCTCCTCCTCCCTCTCCTCCTCCTCATCCTCCTCCTCCTATTCCTCCTCCCCCTCCTCCTCCTCCTCCTCCAGAAGTTGGAGGTGGAGGGGTTCATCCTCCTCCTCCTCCTCCTCCACCACCATAAGTTGGAGGGGGATGGGGGTCCTCGTCCTCCTCCTCCTCCTCCGCCTCCTCCTCCTTCTCCTCCTCTATAAATTGGAGGCGGAAGGGGGTCCTCCTCCTCCTCCTCCTCTCCCTCCTCGTCCTCCCCTTCCTCCTCCAGCCGTTCTGGCGCAGGTGAGCGCTTGCGGGTCCTCTCTTCAGAACGGCAAGGGATCCGCTGGTCAAATTTTGGCTTCTATCTTTTCTCGTCCATCTTTCCCAGTCAGACTGATGTCCCATGGCCTTTACAAGGGCGGCGGCGGCCAGGGAGGCACTCCTCCCCCGTGGCGCGGCGGCGGCTCCAAGGGCTGGCAGCGGCAGGACTGGAGTAACTACGACTACGGAGGCGCCCAGTGGCCTGCTGGCAAAGGATGCGGCGCGGCTGGCAGGAGCGACTGCTGGAAGTGCGTTGCATGCGGGTGCGGCAAGACCACAGTCTGGGCGTCGCACTGCAAGCACTGCGGTGCGCCGAGGCAGGCCCCTTTGGCCAGCCAGCATGCTCCTCCTCGCGGTGTTTGGTCTCATCAGCAGGGTCAGCCTCGCGTGCCTGGGTATCACCCCCCAGGAGAGTGGGCTGCCCTCCCGCCTGGACCTCAGCTTGGAGGAACGGCGCAGGGCACGGGCAGCAGCGGCCGTGGGCAGGACGCCCCGCTGGACGCAAAGGAGCTCCAGATGCTGGTCGCCCTGGCGCGCCGCGCAGGTGACCAGGCTACCGCGGCCAGGTGCCAGGGCCAGCTGGACTCCATGGCGGCAGCCTCGAAGCCCCCGCCCAAGGCCCTGCAGGACCAGGTCAGCGACCTGCACCACCGCATCAAGAAGCTGGACGGCAGGCTGGAGGCTGAGCTGGCGAAGCTTGCGAGGTGGCAGGACGGCATCAGGGCGCAGGAGGTTCCCATCCACGACTTATCGAAGCACCCCGAGGCCATGGCCACAGAACATCGGCAACTGGTTGCGCAGCTTCACAGTGCAGTTGTTCCTCTCTCGGGTGACTCAGAGGTCACGCCTGGGCCCACTTTGTCACTCCGCGACCTCGTGGACGGGCGGGCCTCCAACATCGTCATCGACGACAGAGGCCTCTTCTCTGTCGACGCTGAGGGCATGGAGGCATCGGATCTTCAAGGGGTGGAGCGACGCCGGGCCGACTTCAAGGAGCACATCGGCAAGGCAGCCAAGGCCCTGTTCGCCGAAGCTATGGAGCGTGCTGCAGTCGCCAAGGCCGAGCACGACGGGTACCTCAAGCGCATGGCCACCAAGCGCAGGAAGGGGCGCGACGGGGCCGCGTCGGCTGGGGGCGGAGTTCGTGAAGGAGGCGCTGAAGAAGCTGGGTCGCATCCTGGGGGTGCCTCTGGCAGCGGCGACGCCTCGGCCAGCGACGCCAGCCAGCCAGCCAGCCGCCTCAGTCAGCCGAGTTCGCGAGCATGCAGCACGAGTTGCGGAGCGTGTTCAGCAGCAGCAGGCGACTCCTGAGAGCAGCGGCTCAGGCGAGCGGCGCAGTGCGCAGCAAAACCGCAGCCCCCCTGACGGTCAGCAGGCCTGAAGGGGGGGGATTCAACTTTTCTTTGCGCGCAACACCTGAAAGGTGTTCCAGTTCAGTTTTCCCGGAGGGAGGCCGACAGCGAGTGCAGGCTGTCATGACCCCTCCTCATCGTGCCCAACGTCTTCCTGTTTTGCCTCGAAATATTAGTCATAACGCGCGAGCCAGGGATGCATCCTTCTCGGAGCCAGGGTTTGGCACCGAGTTTGGAGGCCCCTTTTTGCCCCCGCCACCTCCAGGCCACCAGTCGTTCCGTCTGAGGGTCGTGTCGGTTAACGGTAATGCTTGGGGGTCGGTGAAGGAGTGGCCCCCTAGTGTAGATGCTGAAGTTGTTCTAGTCCAAGAGCACAAGCTTTTGACGCAGGAGGCTTTGGATAGAGCTTCCCCCGTTTGTCTTGGCCTCGGTTTCAAATCTCTTTGGATCCCTGGCACGACTGGGCCCGAAGGGGGCCCTTCTGCGGGAGTCTCGATCCTGTGTCGCGCCAATCTTGGGCTTCATCGGGCGCCCTCGGGGCTAGAGCTGGCCCCATCATAGGGCCATCACGGCCCTGGTGCATGCGCCCCAAGGGGACGTGCGTCAAGTTTGTTCTGTGTACATGCGTGACTCTGAAGGGCTCTCGGAATCTAACCTCGAGATACTGTCGGCGATAGGGGCGGAAGGGTCCACCCGCGGGAAACCATTCCTTGTCGGGGGAGACTGGAACATGGAGCCGTCCGAACTCGCCAAGTCCTTTTTCGTGAGCACCCTGGTTGGCCAAGTCATCGACCCCAGCAAGCCTACCTGTCACGCTGGTGCGGGCAAAGTCTACGACTACTTCGCTGTGTCTTCTGGGCTTTCCAAGGGCGCCGCCGAAGTTCGCATAATCGAGGACGCTGGTTTCTTTCCGCACAGCCCAGTCTGTCTCGATTTCCATGCTGGACTGGCCCAGATGCACTACCTCGCTTTCAGACGCCCGCCTCCTCTCCCAGCGGAAGTACCCTTCGGACCTCAGCCAGAGCCGATGGACTTTAAGCGCGTGCATGCCCAGCTGGACGCGACTTTTATTCGAGCCAAGAGAGGGGACGATGGGGTTATGACTGCTCGCCTATTTCGTGAAGCTTATGCGTCTTGGGCGGGCCTTGCTGAACGGGAACTTTCCAGGACGTTCGGGGTTCAACTTCCAGTTTTGGGGTCGAGGGGCATGGGGCCCAAGACCCATTGGAGATTGTTTTTTTATCCTCTGGGGGGTAACGCTCGTTACCCGGGCCTCTCCCCCCCCCCCCCCCCCCCCCCGTAACGGTAACGCTCGTACGCGGGGGGGGTCTCGGTCTTCCCCTCCAACATGCTGGTGCCCGAAGGCATGCGCACTGTGGTGTGGTGGTCGCAGGCGCACTGTGGGCGCTCGCAGGCCATTGCGGCGCTCGCATGCGCGATGCTGGTGCTTGCGGGCTTTGCGCTTGTACTCGAATCGTCGTCGTCGTCGTCGTCGTCGTCGTCGTCGTCGTCGTCGTCGTCGTCGTCGTCGACGGCGCCCGAAAACGGCCTCCGGAGGCCGAAACAGGCGGCAAACGTCGTCGTCGTCGTCGTCGACCTCGTCGCTCGTCGCTCGTCGATCATCGTCGTCGCGCGCGCGGGCGCGGGCGTGGTGCCGGGACCACGCGGCGGGCTTTGCGCTTGTACTCGAATCGCAAGCCACTGTGGTGCTCTCAGGCAGAGAGTGCTGCTCGCGCGCATACTATGGCGATCGCAGAGCGCCCCTGCTTCGCCATACCCCGCCCAGCCCAAGCGTTACCGTTACCCGGGGGGCACGACCCCCCCCCCCCCCCGGGTAACGAGCGTTACCGGCCGGAATAAAAAAATGATCTCTTGGAGGCCGATCCTTAGTACAGACCACGGGTGCGCGCGGCACCCCCAGCTCCACGCCTGCCGCTGGCTCGCTTCGAAGTTCAAACGGCTTTCTATGTGTGTGCAGAGGGGGGGCTGGCCTCAGGCTCGGGAAGTGGGGTGCGTTCTGTCGACTCCCCCCCCCCCAAGCTTGTGTAAGCCCGACAACCTGTTCCCAGGGATTGAAGCGGTTTTCGGTCGTGTTTCCTCTGTGATTTTGGACCTCAAGGTTTTGGAAGACCCTCTGGAAGGGTTGGGCGCTGATCCTAGCTTTTTGGAGGCTCAGGAGGTTTTGATTGCCCAAGTCGAAGAGGTCTCTACCCAGGTTACCGAATTTGCATCACAATGTAGCGCCTTCTACGCCGCCAAGGCCAGACGAGATTGGGCGGACTGGCTCACCGAGAATGTCGATCAAGGCGGGCGTAGGGCGCACGGCTACACAAAAGACCCTCAAGGATGGACGCCATCCACTACACTTAGTGCTGGAGGCTGCGTGGTGTCCGACCCGCAGGCGCTCCTGGCCGCCGAAGCAGATCGTTTTCGCTATTTGTGGGAAGGGCTCCCTGTACCTCAGAAAAGGCCAGGGAAAGTGAATGCCCCCCTCCCTCCCGTTTCGGTTGACATTATTCGGAAGGTTTCTCGCGCTTTTGCCCACAGGTCTGCCACGGGCCTGGGCGGGTTTCATCTGAGACACTTTTCGGTGCTGTCCGACGGGGCTTTGTGGGCCCTCTCGCGGTTTTTCACGTTGATGGAACTCACGGGCGCCCTTCCCCCGCAGCTGGAGGCCTTGATTATTGCCATGCTGCCGAAGCCCTCCACTGGCTTCCGCCCCATCGGGGTCTTTCCCAGCCTGTGCAGATTACGGGGGAAATGCAGGAGAGATTGTGCGGTTGAGTGGGAAGGGAAACACCAGAGAGAGCACTGGGCGGCGGGAAAATTCAAGTCCGCTTGCGATGTTGTTTGGAGGTAAAGTGCCCGTTCGGAGTCTTCCCGGGCCTGCGGGCAGGAGGCCTGTACTCTCCTCTGGGATTTTGTCAAGTACAACGAGCGCATCTCTCTTGAACTTCTGGCTCTTCGATGCAGGCAGCACGGTTTCCCTGATGCGCTCACCGATGTGTGCATGGCGGGATACCGTTCTGCTCGTTTCCTAGTGCTAGCTGGAGTGGTTGCGCCTCATACTTACGCGAGAGTCGGAATCATAGCGGGCTGCAGTTTTGTTACCACTATGATCAGGATATTTGCCCTGCGGGGTTTTGACCAACTGGAGGTCCCTAAGGGGATCACGTTCGACGCTTACATTGATGACCTCGGGATAAATGCGATTGGGACCACCAGACACATCATGAAAGAACTCCCACGAGCGGCTAAGTCCCTCGAGGAGATCATCGAGAAGGTGTTTTTTGCGCAAGTTTCCCCTGACAAGGTCGGGTTGGTCGCGTCCTCCAAGGAAATCGCCGGACATGTCCAGAAACGACTTGGGGGGCTTGGAGGAGTTTTTACTGAGTCGTTCGTCAATTTGGGGATTGATGACACTGCAGGCTGTGCCAGGCGAGTCCGAGGGCGCAACAGCAGAGCGAAGACGCGCTTTGCGAGAGCCTCTAGGCGTGCAGGCAGGCTGGCTCGTCAAAGAGGAGTTCTAGGACCGAGGGCTACCAAGCTCTGCACTGCGGGACCTCTCGCGGGAGTGAATTATGGGGCGGAGGTTCACGGGGTCAGTGACGGAGAGTTAACTAAAGTCAGACGCATGTGTGCCTCCACGATGAAGCCTGCCTGCGGCGGCCGAAGTTTAACCATTCTTAGCAGGATTGAAGGCGATCCTGCTTGGTGGGGTGCTGTGGCGCCAGCCATCAGGTGGGCCAAGGAAGTTTGGGCTCGTGCTACGAGGGTATCCGATGTTTGTTTTTCTTGGGCCGAGCTCCGAAACATGTGGCACGATGTTTTCGGGCGTTCTTGGACCTGGAGGACCGTGGGCGGGCCCATCGGGGCCATGAAGTTGCCCCTGGCCCGCCTGGGATGGAGCATGCCCTCGCCCTTTGTCATGGTCAGCGACTTGGGAGTTGAGCATTCGCTCACGCTCACGCCTCCTTCCCTCCTCCAGGTTTTCCTCAAAGAGGGGGTTTGGCGTTCTTTGGAGAGAGAAGCGGCTGCCAAGTACGGCCCCGAAGGGGCCGAGTCTTTATGCTTTGACGTCGTCATCAAAGCGCTTCGTTCCAAAAAGTTTACTGCTCGCCAGAAAGGAACCATCCGTTGTTGTGCCTGTCAAGGAATCTGGCCTTACGCCCGCGCACGGGCAGCAGGTTACGAAGTTGAGGATCGGTGCCCGCTTTGCCATCGCCCTGGTGACACGATTTTTCATCGGCTGTATGCGTGTTCGGCGGTGGAGGAGGAGCGGAGGGCGGTGATTCCTCGCAGTGCGCTGGAGCAGGTTTTGAGTCAGTTCGAAGCGGTTCCTGAGAGAGAACGGTTCCACCTTACCTCTGGCTTGTTTGGCCACCCCCAGAGTGTGCTCCCGCCCCCTAAGTCCGACTGTAGAACCGAGGAGGATGACGGTATCCAGTTTCAGTGTTTTCCTGAAGGCTTCGCGGCGGAAGGCATGGAGATGCCCCGCGACGGCCGTCGACAGATGTGGGGCCACGTTTTCTTAGATGGCTCGTGTTCGCGACGGGTGGTCCGCAGCTCGAATCGTGCTGGCTGGGGTTTAGCAATGATGGGCCCTCAGTCGAATCTTTTAGCTTGGAGCCGGGGCCCCGTGTGGGACAGTTGCCCCCAGACTCCTCAGGCAGGAGAATTCTCGGCTTATGCCATGGCGTGCGCGTTCCTGTCTGCACCAACAATTCTGTATTCAGATTGCAAAAATGTAGTCTCCATGCACGGCATGGCCCGACATCAACAGATCTCACCCAAGCGTCCTTATTCGGGGCTCGTGACTCAGGGTCGTTCTCTTGGGGGAAAATGGACGCTTGGGTGTGAGAAAGTGCCTGCGCATCTTCCCATCGACGATCCAGAGATCGACGATGACGAGCGGTTTAGAAGGATAGGGAATGATTTCGCCGATAAGGCCGCCAAGCTGGGAGCTGAGTCCCACCAGGCGCCGTCGGAGGAGGTAGCTAACGTATGCACTACTCTCGTGAATTCGGCTCTGATGGCGGCCAGACTGTGCGCAGCTCTTCTGCCACTGTGGCCGCGCACGGACCTCTCCCGTGCCTCGTGGTCTGCCCCCGCTCAGGCCCCCCGCTCCTCTGCCTCGCCTCATCGGTGGGAGTGGCTCGGGCCTCCTGGAGGGGACCAACGTTTTTGGATTTGCCAAGGGTGCCTCAGGACGTCGCGCAATGTCGCCGACAAAGAGCCTGCCCCTGGCCACTGTTCTGATTCTATGAAAGTGGATGTTCGGCGGCTTAGAGATTTAAACCACAAGTGTATCCTCTTGGATTGTTCGAACGGTTCGTTTGTTGTCGTTTGTACTGTGTGCCAGAGATACACTAGTGGAGCCCGCCTTGCATCTCTCAACAAGACTTGCCCAGGTCAGAAAGCTTCGGTTTACAACTCTGACGCTTAGAACAAGATTTGTAAGGGACTCCATCCCAAAGCGAAAAGGGTCACGTTACTCTCTGACACTTACAGTGTGCTTTAAGCATGCAGCGGGAGCCAAAGTGCTCAAAAAATCCCCTTCCTCCTCCTCCTCCTGCTGCTGCTCCTCCTCCTCCTCCTCCTCCTCCTCCTCCTCCTGCTCCTCCTCCTCCTCCTCCTCCTCCTCCTCCTCCTCCTCCTCCTCTTTTCCCCAGTCCAGCTGATGGTGGTGGTGGTGGAAAACAGGCCCATCAGGGGCCTCCCAGATTCGAAACCTCCTTGATCAGATGGGGTCGAAGCAGACGGGGTCGGAGGATCATTCCGCGGCCAGATTTGGGCCGCTTTTGCCCTCTGGGGACCCTTGCTGGCCTCAGGAGAGTCAAAAATCGATTCAGGACGAAAAGCCAACCCTAGAGAACTGGTCCAGACATCTTGGACCTCTGGGCCTCGCAGACGTGGTCCACGAAGAGGTCGGCTGCACGTAAAAGTGACTCTTCGCCAGAGTGACCTGGTGCGGGCTCAGTGGCGTCATTAGATGGCCGAGTTCGATGCGATAGCAGCGGCCTTCGCGCTCCGGGTTTGGCCTCCCCGCGGCCCCTGAAAGTCACGCACCGAAGGTCATTCTGACCCAGCGTCACTTTTGCGTGTAGCCGACCTGTTGTGCGGGCTCATCAGGGCCTACCAGATGGGGTCCAAGATGGGGTCGATGTATGTTTCACTGATGAGATCGGAGTAGATGGGGTCAGAGGATCGCGCCGCATCGCCGATGCACCGGCGATGCTGCTCGATGTGGAGCCCGCTTTTCTCCACGCGGACGTCGCCGCTGCATCGCTGACGTCGCCGATGCATCGCGGTCGGGTATATCCAGGATCCTGGGTAAGGGGAGCTGGTTTGTGATTGGGCCCCGAAGCCCCCCAAATTGGCAGAATCACTAAACCAGGCCTGCCGTAGCTGGATTTTTTTGGTGGCGGCAGTCCCGGTCAGCGGAACGGGCTGGGGGGCATCCCCCGGCACATATCACGAAGCCAGGTCTCACAAAGCCCAGTCCCGCCAACGCCCGGATGTGGTCCAAGATGGGGCCAGAACGTCCGGAATAGGTAATTACGGACAGATTGGGCACGAAGACCAACAACACGTCTTGCTTGTTTCGAGCAGGGTTCGTTGTCGGCGCCGCCGCGGACGGTGCCCGTTCGAGGCGGGAGGCCGCCTGGCCAACAGCGGCCGCTGTGGGTTTTGGACAGCACTCGTTGTTGGGCATCGTTCGCATGCTTTCCGTGCCCATTTCGGGCGTCATGGGTCGGATGACCGCGCCACATCGCCGATGCATCGGCGATGCGGCTCGGTGTGGAGCCCAATTTCTCCGCGCCGACGTTGTCGATGATTCACCGACGTCGCCGGTGCGTCGCTTGCCGGCGCACCGGCGATGTATCGGCGATGCGGCGCGATCTGCCGACCACATTTATGTGGACACCATGTGGGAAGGAGGCCTCTATTCGGACCCTATTTGGGATGCCTCCAGCGTTGCTTTCAACCGACCCACAGGCCCCCTCGCGTCGTGAAGAAATCGCGGTGGAAGGTTTTTTTTCGAGTCTTCGGACGTTTTCGTCTGTCCTCGGCAGTTTTTTGGACCTCGGGGTGCTTTCTAGCAGCCGCGCTTCGCCGCAAGCGTTCCAGGAGTGCCCAGATCGTCCCGACTGGCCTGTGCGACGTATGGCCCGAGAAACATTTCCTCTCGCCGTGAAGAAGTCGCAACGGAGGGTTTTTTTGTTTTCGGCATGTGGGGTCCTTGCCGGGCCCCGGGACGGTCGAAAAACGGTTCGATGAAAACCGGTGCCAGGGAATGGGTCGAAATCATGCCGTCGGCTGTATGGATCTGGTGACGCGAGGGGTGGGGCTTACTGAAAAAGGCGGGGTCTCTAAGACGGCGGGGGGGCCTTCTTAGAAGTGGCCGAGGGGCTTCTAAGACGCCTTCTTAAGAGCCAGGCGGGTTCTAAGGAGCCCCCTGGCCTTCTCAGAGGCCCTGCGGCCTTCTCAGAAACCCGCCCCCCCAGCTCGGGCCACCTCCCTGCGGGCGCCGCTGCGGTGCCCGGGCATCCGAGGCTTCGAACATGCGGGTGCGGCCAGCCCGCGCCTCCAGGTGGAGATTGGCCCAGCGGGGCCTGACAATGATCAGAGCCCCGAATCATCTGGGGTAACTCGGGTCAGGGATAACTCGGGTTCGTTTTTCGGGAATCCGAACCCGAGTTACCCCGGACCCGAGTTACCCCGGACAACTCGGGCGTCCAGAGCCCCGAATCATCAGGGGTAACTCGGGTCAGGGCTAACTCGGGTTCCTTTTTCGGGAATCCAAACCCGAGTTACCCCGGACCCGAGTTACCCCGGATAACTCGGGCGCCCAAAATGATGTTTGTGTATGTGTGAATGTATTGTACGCGTGCGTGCGTATCCCTACATTGGGGGGCAAGGCGCTAAAGATGCCCCTACCTTTCCCCCAGGCGGCCTTTTCATTCCGAGTCGTTCTGTTGGCGGTCCTGGGGCCCGGCGAGGGCCCCCCGGAGGCCGAAACCGACTCATAATTGCCGGCTGTTTTTTTTTTGTGTTGGGGACTAGGCTATGGTATTTTCAGCCCGACCAACCCACCCCAACAAGTGGGGATATAGTTGGCACGCAGGATCAGAAATTAGCCTGCCACCGGGTGCCCCGCGATAGTTTCTTACCTTGCTTTGAGCGCGCAGAGCCATGGGGCACCTTGCGAAGCTCATGGTTGACTGGTTGACGAAGGATGTTCCCTCAGATGTTTTCCCAGACAGCGCTTGCACTCAGGGCTTACCTAGCTTTCCTAAGGAGCTGTGTGGGTACGTCCGGTTTTCGCCACGTTGCCGCCCGTGCCGCCTCGTGGGGGCGCCTCGTGTACGCCCCGCGCTTCGGTGTGTGTGTGTGTGTGTGTGTGTGTGTGTGTGCCCCGCTACCTGTTCGATGGCACAACGCTGCACTTCGGCTCAGCGATGCTCTCCACCCTCCCTGGTCGACGCTGCTTGGGTACGAGGCGCGTCCCGTCTCGCCGCCAACTCGAGGCTGCGGCTGGTGTACGTGATGAGCCGTGGACGGCAACACCAACTACAGCATTTTGCTTCTGCCGGTACTTCGCCACCGAGTTCCTGTACAAGGCGTTCCTTTGCAAGCACGTCGTTTTCGGCACAGCCTGTTCCCGAGGCTTTGCCTCCTCCTAGCCTTGCCGTGAGGCCGCGCTCCTTCTGTGTCCCCCCCCCTTTGTTAATTCAAGCTTCGCGCGGCCCGCTTAGCTTCGACCGGAAGAGGTGCGCTCTCGACCCGCGAATCCAAAAAGTGTGTGGGTGTGTATGTGTGTGCGTGCGTGCGTGCGTGTGTGTGTGTGTGCGTGTGTCTATGTGAGTGCGTGCGTGCGTGCGTGCGTGCGTGGGTGTATGTGTGTATGTGTGTGTGCGTGCGTGCGTCCGTGCGCATGTGTGTATATATGTGTATGTATGTATGTGTGTGTCGGGTTCTCGCCGCGTCGCCGCCCGTGCCGCCTCGGGGGCGCGTCGGGTTTCCGCAGCGTTGCCGCCCGTGCCGTTTTTGTGGATTCCTCGTGGGCGTCCCGTGCTCTGAGCTTGGACGACATAGCGTCCAGCACACAGCTACACACATAGCTTACGCCGCAAAGATGACGCAACACAGTTTGCACGTCATGGTTTAGATACCCATGTTAAGCAGCGTGGGTCTCAAGCACTGTGTTCCTCGCAGTTTATGGTGTGCTATATACGCCGTGCTATATATGTGGTGCAATCTACGGTGTGCAATGTAGGTTGTGCCATAGGTGTTGCGCAATAATGGTGCAACCTGTGTGGTGCAATCGATGAGCTGCAGTCCATGTGGTGCGCAATCTATGTGGAACAATGCAGGTGGTGCAATACACACATATCTCTCTCTCTCTCTCTCTCTCTCTATATATATATATACCGTAGCACCCCGCATATGCGGATAAGAGTGAGGGGGCGGTGGGGACGTCGGCAGTTCGCGAGTCTCTGCAGAAGCCCGCCGCAGGAGCCAACGTCTCACAGATTATACAACGAGCCCGCCGCAGGCGCCGATTTTTTCGTTAAACCAATGTGGGTAGGTCACGGGTGGGTCGCAAATGGGGCGCGGTTGGGTCGCGGGTGGATCGGTGTTGGGTCGCGGGTGGGTCGCGGGTGGGTCGCGGGGTGGGTCGTTGGTGGGTCGTTGGTGGGTCGCAAATGGTTCGCGGGTGGGTCGCGGGTGGGTCGTGGGTGGGTCGTGGGGTGGGTCGTGGGGTGGGTCGTGGGTGGGTCGCGGGTGGGTCGCGGGTGGGTCGTGGTGCGTGTCGCGGGTGGGTCGCGGGTTGTGTCGCAGGTGGGTCGCGGGGTGGGTCGCGGGGTGGGTCGCAGGTGGATCGCGGGGTGGGTCGTGGGGTGGGTCGCGGGGTGGGTCGCGGGTTGGCTCGCGGGGTGGGTCGTGGGTGGGTCGCGGGTGGGACGACGACAACAAACAACAGCAATAACAACAACGCAACAAGCAGAATCCTCACAACGGATCCTCACTTCAGCCACGCACCCAGAGACAATGAATGACCGTTCGGCTTCCTCACTCTAGTATATATATATATATCTCACATATATTTAAATATTTGAACATATACAATCATACTGTATGCATGCACGCATCCATACAGACATACACACATACATACACCTGCAAACATGCATACATATTTACATACAGACATACATACACACATACATAGTGTGTACGACATGTTGCGCAACATATGTTATACAATATCTGTTGTGCGATATATGCTGTGCAGTCTGTGTTGTGCAGTATGTGCGGTGCAATATGTGTTGTGCCATTTGTGTGGTGCCATCTCTGTTGTGCAGTCTTATGTGATGCAATATATGCGGTGCTGCATCTGTGGTGCAATGTATTTGGGTGGTGCGCAATCTATGCGTTGCAATCGACTGGATTACAATCGATTTGATTGCAATCGGTTGAATTGCAATGGGGAGGGGGCAACAGGGCGGCGGCTACGGGACTGGGCGGCGACGGCGACAACACAGCCGCCAGACCGAAGGTCAGGCCCAGACGACGGGCGGCCACGAGGCGGTGACGGGACGGCGACGTTGACAACATGGCCGCCAGACCGACGATCAGGCCCAGACGACGGGCGGCGACGAGGCGGCGACAGAGCGGCGACGGCGACAACATCGCCGCCCGACCGACGGCCAGGCCCCGTTCCTTAGAAAAGCACAGTTTGAGAATCTATTCCACCTCTAATTCACGCCGTCTAGCTCACACTGTATAATCTAGACTGCATCACTTACACCGCCGAATTTTCATTTCCATAGTTCACACCACGCAGTTTGCACGACGTAGCTGACACCACATAGCTTACACCGCATGGTTTTCACCACCACGTGCAATAGCGTACTGTTTGGGGTCCACGTTAGCTAGCTTTTTGAAGCATGTGTTTTTATTATCGCGCGTGCCTAGTGTAGGCCCCGCGAGACCGGAAAGGAACACCATACCACCACCCAGAGGGGTAGGCCAGCGGGGCCAAGGCCATGCCAGCCGAGACCCAGGCCTCCGACGTCGCGATGTTTGTCAAAGCGAGGCTCCCCACAAGAGGTCGGCACCTCTTTCGGGGCACCGGTTCTCCTCCTCCCCCTCCTCCTCCTCCTCCTCGTCCTCCTCCTCCTCCTCATCATCATCAGTTGATTCCTTGTCTGCGTTTACTCCTCCTCCTCCTCTTCAAACGAAGCGAGGTTGTCTGGGAAAGTGGATCGGTCGGTTACACAGGCATCTTCCGACACGATGCTCTCAATGCGAGGCCACGGGGCTCCCGACCAGTGCCCCAGGGGGGAGCACTGCGCTCGCGCCCTGGGCCCGCTTCTGCTAGCCTGGGGGCCCGATGGCGAGCCCCCAGCGCCAAAAGCGAGGAGAAACGCCAGGATTGAAGAACGCGCGCCGTCGGAGATCTGGGTCCCTGGTGGTCTTCGTGCCACGGCTCGGGCCTCCGGCGGCCGCTCGGGACGATGCAGGCAGCCCCCGAGCGCCCTCCCTCGACGAGGCGCAGCCGCTGAGAAGCACACCGAGGCCGGAAAGCCTGCGGGAACAGTCGGACGGGGCTAGGATCAGGCGATCGCAAACATGGATTAAGGGGGCGGGGGTTAGCGACGGGTCCCGTTTCCATGGGAGATCGCGGATTTCCGCCGCCGAGCGAGGCGGCACCAGCCGCCCTTTGGGGAGGGCACCTCCCCCGATCCATCGATTTGGCGACCGCGCGCCAAATCCATGGATCGCTAATCCATGTTTGCGCGCCCCAGATAGGACGAGGATACATCCGTCCCAGAGAGTTCCGGAACGCTCTGAGAAAGCCGCGGCGCCCGAGACAGCCTCCAGAGCCGCCGGATCTCAGAGATTCTCGATTCATCCTCGCCCGATGTTATCTTCGTCCTGGCTTCGCCTTAAACCAACAAAAGCGTTCAAACACCTCCTCCGACCCGGTGGCGATTTTGTCGTTCTGGCGAGACCCATGAGTCACCGAGCGCGGTCCGCAATTCGCAAAGTGGCTACCTGCAAGCGTCCGAACAAAAATACGGTCTTCCTCTACATGTAAAGGGTCGTACTTCCCACGCGGCGCATCCAGGCCATCTGCGAGCGGTTACTCTGCGAGCCGTCGCACGACAAACGTCTGCTGAACAGTTGATGCGTGAGGCTACAAGATTACCGGCGGCTTCAGAACAACCTCAGCCTCCACTTCCCCGTTCAGAAAAAAAACGCGGCAATCCCATCTCTACGAGCACCAACCACGCTGCGATGCTGAGCTTTGTGGTCGGCATCCGCAGCGAGAGATCTTGCCTCACCGAGGCGCGCGCCGAGGCTGCTGCCCGCGGCGCGCGGCGGCGCGCGGCGGCCGGGCCGCCGGGCACGTGGCCGGTGCCGCCCGAGGGCGCGGCGGTGCCGATTCCCGCGGCCCTGCGGGGAGTGGGCAATGCAGCGGGGGCGGCTGGCCCAGCGCGCCTCGAGGGGGGGGGGGCCAGCGCTCGAGCAGTGCGTGGAACGTTTCTTCGAGCGTTTCTGGCTGAGGCTGTCTCGTTTTGGCACCTCGGGTCGGTGTTCTAAGGGGACCGCTTCCGTGCTTAGAGCAGTTCTGGGTTCTGTGAACATGTCGTCGTAGGCCCACAGGAATGCCATGACGGTCGGTCCCTGCTCAAAACGCCATGGGCTACCCTGAGATCCTGGCGTCCCAATTTGTTTTGAAGCCGGGCAGTTTTCGCTGTTTTCGGCTGTTTTCGCAGATCGATCGGGTTCGAACAGTGAGGCACAACAGATGGTTTCTAGGGCTCTGTTTTGTTTGCGATGTTGTGATTTGTTCGTTACGTCGGATCTCAGGGTATGTTGTCCCCATCGTGCTTAAGGAGTACATCCCAGAAATAATTTCGAGCACCCACAGGTTTATCGAAGCTTTGTCTGCCCGACACGCTGACGAGTTGCCGAACGAGTGTCGCCTCCCAGTGTCGGACACGTTAGAATCCCCCAGTTTCGATGCTTTCTAGGTGTTCGAAATTCATTTATGTTGATCAAGGCTACGCCATGCCCAGACCCCGTCGGGTCATGAAGGCATCACGACATTTTTGTTGTTGCTCTTATTTTTTTCGGCCTTTGGGGGCCCTTGCCAGGCCGCGGTGCTGCCAAAAAACGATTCAGGATGAAAAGCTGATCCTGGGGAATGGGTCGAGACCCCGGGGGGTCGATGTCATGAAAAAAGTATGACATCGGGGGTCTGGGAAGAATGGGGTGATGACCAGGGGGGGGGGGGGGGGCAATACTGGAGCCATGTTGTCATGTCTCCCCCGATGTCATGGCGCCTTTTCTTGTCTCAATGCGTCCCCTGGCTTCCCTCCCCCCTGGGCCGCCCACGTGCCTCGGACCATGATTTGCGAACCTCCCTCTTGGACGCCCCACTTTTGGACGCCCCCGAATATTGGCCTCCTAGATGAGCGACGCAGAAACACGGGTTCGTCTTCACCGACGTTCGCGCGTATGCTGCCCAGGTAAGGTCGCGCGTTTGCGCCCTCGTTGCCAATGTAGCGTGCCGCGCCAGCGTCTTGCGTAAGCCACCGCGTAAGGTCGCTATGTCATCCCGCGTAAGGCCCGTTTCTTTCGCCGCTCAGATTTCGGTCAGAATAGACGGAT
Source organism: Prorocentrum cordatum (assembly GCA_963575745.1). NCBI lineage: Eukaryota > Dinophyceae > Prorocentrales > Prorocentraceae > Prorocentrum > Prorocentrum cordatum. The sequence goes on from CAUYUJ010014725.1 coordinate 273,358, forward strand.
CCGCCTGAGGTCGGTATCGCTCTTAACCGATCCCGAGACCCTCGCGTCGTGAAACAAATCGCGACGGAAGGTTCTTGGTAGTTTTCTGACGTGTTCGTCGGTTCTTAGCTGTTTTTTGGCCCCTGGGCGCTCGCATCGTCCCAGACGCCCGCCGGGGACCCGAGTTATACGGCCCCGGAGCTCGCGACGGACTGTATTTGTTGTTGCTATTTGGGGCATCTGGAGGCCCTCGCCGCATGGGGTCAGAGTAGATGTGATGTGGTCGGACGATCGCGCCGCATCGCCGATGCAATGGTGATGCGGCTCGATGTGGATCCTGGTTTTATCCACGCCGACGTCGCCGATGCATCGGGGATGCGGCGCGATCCTCCGACACCATCTATGTGGATCCCATTTGGGCGGCCGCCGGCCTCCAATCAAGCAGTGCGGGCGGCGCCCAATAGAGGGGCTGTGCGAGGGGGGGGGGCGGCTTGCCAAGGAGGCGGGAAGAATCGCGACGACATGTGTCTTACTATGTTTGCCCTCCTTCTCCGCGGTTGCCCCGTCCGTCTCTTTCCCCTCCTCCTGCATGCTGGGCAGTTCGCTTCTCGGTGTCCCCGTTGGGCTCTTATCGCTGGTGCAGCCACTCTGCCTCGCCGCCGACGAACAGGTGTTTTATGATTTTCAGCCTGTGTGCCCCCGCTCCGGGGCCACGCAAAGAATTATCCAGGATGGGAAAGCGGTCTCGTGGATTGGGCCGATGCCTCCTGGGGGTCCACCCTGTGAGCAGCACCGCGGCGTCGCGGGGCCAGGGGCCGGTGGCGCGAGAGGGGGGGCTCACCAAGAAGGCTGGAGGGCCTCTGGGAAGGCAGGGGGCCAAGGGCGCCCTCGAGGGCGCGAAGTTATTCGCGCTTCGCGGTTCGGCTCCGATTCCTCCTCCTCCTCCTCCTCCTCCTCCTCCTCCTCCTCCTCTTCTCCCCTTGGAGGCGGCGCGAGAGCGCGAAGTTGTTCGCACCTGGCGCTTCGCGGAGCGCGAAGCGCGAAGTTGGGAGCCCTTGGGGGGCCTTCTCGGAAAGGGCCGGGGGGCGTCCTCGCAGGCTTTCCCTGGAGCCGGGCGGGCTTCTAAGGTGCCGTCCTGGCCTCGGGGAAGCCCCGCCGCCTGCTCAGAAGCCCACACTCGTCGCGCCGCCCCCCTGATGTGTCCCGCCGATCGGGCGGTAACGAAGCGTCCTGGTCTGCCTGTAGTTAGGTCGGGCCTGTCCCCTACAGGAGGATTTCGGGTGAAAAGTTTAAACTATTCCGAATAACACCCCCAAATGGCAACAAATATTCAAAACATCGTCCCCGCACTATGTTCCAACCATCCTGTGGTGTTGGGTCCTCGTTTTGAAGAGACAGCGCCCCGCGTCCCTCCCTCCCTCCCTCCCTCTCGCCTTCTCCTCCTCTTCCTCCTCCTCCTCCTCTTCCTCCTCCATCCTCCCCCTCCTCCCTTCTCCCAGTCCTTGCCCCTGCCTTCATAATGTCTCTGTTTCGGTACACCCCTCACACGTTTCGTGGCCCCATAGGGAGCCCCACCTAAGGCTCCAGTGGCGCAGCTCGCATGGCGCCGCCGCCCCATATTGGCACACCCCCCACACGTTTCGTGGCCCCCATAGGGAGGCAGGGTTCGCATGGCGGCCTCGGGCCACTTCGGCACACCCCTCATGAGGATCGTGGCCCCATTGGGAGCTCCACCGAAGGTCCCAGTGGCAGGGTTCGCATGGCGGCCTCGGGCCATGTCGGCACAACCCTCACGAGGATCGTGGCGTGGCCCCATAGGGAGTTCCACCGAAGGCTCCAGTGGCAGGGTTCGCATGGCGGCCTCGGGCCATTTCGGCACACCCCTCACGAGGATCGTGGCCCCATAGGGAGCTCCACCGAATGTCCCAGTGGCAGGGTTCGCATGGCGGCCTCGGGCCATTTCGGCACACCGCTGACGAGGATCGTGGCCCACAGTTGAGCTGCTTCAACGACCGCGTCTGGGCGTCGTCCTCGCCTTGTCGACGTGCAACGCCACCTTCTCCTTCATGGCTCTCAAAGCCCTCTACTGCTTCAGCTCCTCGGTCAGAGGGACGCCGTCCTTGTCGTCATCGGCGCCCGCGAAGACGGCCACGAACGTGTTCCTAAGCATGTCGGGCTCCGGCGGGAAGCCGTGGCTACATAGGGAGCGCGGGCGAAGATGGTATTCACAATTGCGGTATTCACAACTGCATATGGTTGGGTCCTTTGACAGGCTAGTTTTTTACTATCAGTTAGGGCTTCGCTCCCTGCCGCCGGCTCCCTCTCCCGGATAATGGGCAATGCAAGAGCGAAATCATGAGGCCTTGGCGCCGCCGTGAAGCAGGGCCGGGACTTCACGCGAAGACGATGAGTAATCGGAAATGCACATTGAGATTCTGATGATATTGTTGGATTTGGTGTGGTAATTCGAAGGTTTATGGCTTCGGATGCGCGAGTAGCGCGTAATTTGCAAGGATTGATGGCTTGGGGGTCGCAGATATAACGTACCCTACCCAGGTTTATGGTTTCGGAGACGGGAATGTAATGTAATCTACGATGGTTTATGAATTCGGACACGCGATTATTGGATAACTGATTTACGATGGTTTATGGCCTTGGGGTCGCAACTATTGCGTCATGTGCGCCGGTTTATGGTTCCGGAAACGCGAATTTTCTAGAACGTTCGAGGGCTTATGGCTTCGGGGACGCGAACATCGTGATTTACGAGGGTGTATGGCTTCGGGGACGCAAGTTTTATATCATGTACGAGGGATTCTGGTTTCGGGGACACGAGCGCGCTGTATTGTGCGAGGGTTCATGGCTACGGGGACGCGAATGTTGTGTACATAACTCACGAGGCCTCATGGCCTCGGAGACACAAGTATTGCGTAACTTACAAAAGGGCTCATGGTTTCGGCGGCGCGAATTTCATGTACTTTTACATGTCCCACGCCCCCCCCCCCCCCCGGAAATTTAGAAAACCTTCCCGGGAGACGCCAGGTTTGCCGGTTTTCGGTTCCCCCCGCCTCGCGCGGTCTACAACAAGGTACAGTCAGCAACAAGAAGCAGAACTGTAACAGTGGCAACTTGAAAATGGAACTGGGGCAGGGAACAGCAAACCCGCGTCCTACAGCCTGGTGGCCCCACATGGGGGCCGGCGGATTTTTGAGTTTTCCTCTTGTAGAGGGAGAGGCCCGGCTCAAGCCTATAGGTTCACCCACAAAGAGATCGCTCCTGTTGAGAAGCCGGGCCAGCGCTGCGTGGCCGAATTGTCAGGGAGTTGACCCAGGTTCTTCAGCACATTCGCCCTCCATCGCTCACAACAGAAGCTGGCCTAGGTTTGTATTAAGAGACTTCTGGGAAGCGGGCCCATCTTTCTTAGTTGATGAGTTTCTAGGTCCGATTTCTGGCTGTATTGCGATCGTCCTGTGTGGATTGTATAGGATGTATTTAAAGCCCATCTGGCTTAGGCAGTCTCGTTTTTCAATGTCGGTGTTATGTTCCGTGTTTGTGATGGGGAGAGGTGGGAGCTGGTTTTTTGGATTGCACTCCCGAGCAGCCGTCTCGGCTGTCAGATCATGGCGGCGCTCGCTGGATATAACTACGTGCAGACATGCACCGAGTATATTGTTAGCATCGGCACCAAGTGTGGGTGAGACCTCGCACCCGTCTCCTGCCCAGTCACGAGCCTATCATAGACCACTAAGGCGCGGAGGAGGAAGGAAGGGGGGAAGTGGGAGGAGGGAGGAGGGAGGAGGATCGCATTTTGCTATCAGAACATGGCGTGGTGGGCTCACAGGAGATACTGTGACGGCCGGCCTCTCTCGAAGCGGAGGACTTTCCCAGATCTCCGACGCTACGGATGTTTGTTCCCCAATCAGCGCTTGCCTCTGTGGGGGTCCTAGCGGGTTCATTTGTGTAGGTGACCTACGTCGCCGATTGCGGTGGCCGGCCCAGGTGCACGGGTGCCCGGGGGTGCCGGGGGGGGCCCGGGGCTGCCCGGAGGTGCCCGGGGGTGCCCAGAGGTGCCCGGAGGTGCCCGGAGGTGCCCGGGGGTGACCGGGTACCGGGTGCCCGGTAGCCCAAAAGCCCGATAGCCCTACAGCTTTATAGCCCTATTGCCCTGTAGCCCAAGAGCCCTATAGCCCTGTAGCCTACCCTATGGCCCCAATAGCCTTGTAGTCCTAATAACCCTATAGCCCTATATGGTCTATGACCTTATTGCCTTATAGCCCTAGCCCTGTAGCCCTAATAGGCCTATAGCCCTAATAGGCCTATAGCCCTATATAGCCCTATAGCCCTACAGCCATATAGCCCCATAATTTGCCCTATAGCTATATAGCCCAAGAACCCTACATATAGCCCTAATAGCCCTATAGTCCTATAGCCCTATGGCTCTAATAGCCCTATAACCCAATCGCCCTACAGCCTTATAGCCCAATAGCCCTATAGCCCTATAGCCCTATAGCCCTATAGCCTTATAGTCCTATAGCCTTATAGCCCTATAGCCCTATAGCCCTATAGCCCTATAGCCCCATAGCCCCATAGCCCTGTAGCCCTACAGCCCTATAGCCCTAATAGCCCAAGAGCCCGATAGCCCAATAGCCTCATAGCTCATAGCCCCAGAAGCCCTCAAGCGATTATGACTGGTTTTCTGTTGTAGCATTTAGTTGTTTGGGCGCTTTTCCTCGAGGAGGAGGAGGAGGAGGAGGAGGAGGAGGAGGAGGAGGAGGGGGGCCCGTCATCGGGCCCCAGGGTCAATCGAAAACAAGTCGGGGACGGGAACTTGCCCCCGGGCACAGGGGCCTCGACCTTCGGCGCAGCGCACGGAAAACATCGCACCGTCGGCTGTCGAGGTTCGACGTTCTCGGACAGGTTCGTCGGCTCGCTTGGGTTCCGGCAGCTGCGCCCCGCCGCGGGCGCTGCGGAGGTGCCCGGATCGTCCCCGCGAGCTGCCGCTGGAGGCTCGAGTCATGGTCCGAAAGCCAGGCGGCAGGAGGAGGTCACAGTCCTTCGGCGATGTTACCGACCCCCTTCCCCCCTCCCTCCGCCCTCCGTCCCCCCCCCCCCCTCCCCCACCACCCTCTTCTTCCTCCTGGGGGGAGGGAGGAGCGTGGATAGAGGCGGGGGAGAAGCGAGGGCGGATCCAGATCTCCGGTGATGTTTGTTTTCTTATTTCGGCCTCGTTTGGGGGCCCGATGTCGGGCCCAGGAGGGGCCATCCAAAACGGGTGAAGAACTACCCCCAGGCGAGGGGTCGGGACCACGCGCGTTGAACAAATCACATCTTCGGACGTCTGGGGTCGCAGGGTGGCCCCTTCGTGACGACCACCCTCGCCTCTACGCGTAACAGTGACCCGTCGCCGAAGTGACCTCTGGTGCTGGCCCAAAGCGGGTCGGGTAATGTCTCTCTGGGGTTGAGCTCGACCTTGCATCGGCACCCGCGGCGTGGGGTTGTGCTCGCACCTGAGCGCCCCAAGGCTCCCAGACATCTGGCCGTTCCGCTTTCTTCGATGCTCGGGCCCTGGAGGTCTGAACCACTTCTCTACAGGGCTGGTTTTCGTCTTGGGTCGCTTTTTGACGCTCCTGAGGCCCGGCGAGGGCCCCAAGAGGCCGAACGCGGCCCAAAACCCGCCCCTCCAATTTTTGTTGGGGGCGTCGGATCTTTGGGTCCCCCCCCCCCCTCGCGATCGACATCCTGCAGCCCGCGTTTTGGTTTCCATATGGGGGCGGGGGCGGTCGACCTGGGGCGGCGCGTTTTTTCTGCCCCTGGACCGATCCCGAAGTCCAGCCCAAGTCCCACATCGTCCGGATTGATTTTGTTATATCTATATAAACGTGTATATATATATATATGTATCTGTACACAAGATTAAATCCACATATCTGATTGCGTTGGCGCTTCTCACCATGCACTTTGGTCCTTCAGGTTTGGCATGCACGCAGGAAGGCATAAGGTGAAACAGGACACTTTGCGACAGTTTCTTGTTGCATGTTCTGGCATCGTCGTTGTAACATGTTATTCGTTGTCCTTCCCTCATGCTTCCTCTTTCTCTCCCTCATTCTCGCCCTACTCTGCGAATTCGCCACCATCCTCAGTTTTCCCCCCCACATGTTTCGTGGGGTTCTGGTTTTCTTTCCTGCCGCGTCGCACCCGCGACCCTCACTCCTCACCTCCCCTCCTCCTCCTTCTCCTTCTCACACAGCGCAGCACAGCTCAGCACAGCACAGCTTAGCTGAGCACAGCACAGTTCAGCACTGCACAGCATAGCACCTCACAGCACAGCTCTGCTCAGCGCAGCTCAGATCAGCTCAGTCCAGCACAGCACAGCACAGCTCATCTCAGCACAGCACAGTACGGCACAGCACAGCACCTCAGCGCAGCACAGTTCAGCACTACACAGCACAGCACCTCTGGACACCATAGGGCGTGCGCAGCAAGTGGTCTCTGAGCGCGGCCGCTATCCACGACACTGTCGCAAAGCCTAGCAGGCGTGACTTTTCTGGACACCGTAGGGGGTGCGCAAGGGGTGGTCTTTCAGCGCGGCAGCTATCCACGACACTGTCGCAAAGCCTAGCAGGCGTGGCACTTTCTGTACACCACTGGGGGTGCGCAGGGGGTGGTCTGTCAGCGCGGCCACTATCCACGACACTGTCGCAAAGCCTAGCAGGCGTGGCACTTTCTGGACACCATAGGGGGTGCGCAGGGGGTGGTCTGTCAGCGCGGCAGCTATCCACGACACTGTCGCACAGCCTAGCAGGCGTGGCACTTTCTGGACACCACTGGGGGTGCGCGGGGGGTGGTTTGTCAGTGCGGCCGCAATCCACGACATTGTCGCAAAGCCTAGCAGGCGTTGCTTTTCTGGACACCATAGGGGGTGCGCCGGGGGTGGTCTGTCAGCGCAGCCGCTATCCACGACACTGTCGCAAAGCCTAGCAGGCGTGGCACTTTCTGGACACCATAGAGGGTGCGCGGGGGGTGGTCTGTCAGCGCGGCCGCTATCCACGACACTGTCGCAAAGCCTAGCAGGCGTGGCACTGACTGGACACCATAGGGGGTGCGCAGGGGGTGGTCTCTCAGCGCGGCTGCTATCCACGACATTGCCACAAAGCCTGGCAGGCGTGGCACTTTCTGGACGCCACAGGGGGTGCGCTGGGGGTGCGGTCGATATCGGTTTCGGGCTCGCAACGTGTGGCAGGCGTCGCATTTTCTGGACGCCACATGTGGTGCGCGCTATCCGTTTCGGGCTCGCAAAGCGTGGCAGGCGTCACACTTTCTCGACGACACAGGGTGTGCGCCGGGGGTGCGGTCGCTATCCGTTTCAGCCTCGCAAAGCGTGGCAGGCGTGGCACTTTCTCAACGCCACGGGGGGTGCGCTGGGGGTGCGGTCGCTATCCGTTTCGGGCTCGCAAGGCGTGGCAGCGTGGCACTTCTCGACGCCGAGGGGGTGCGCCGGGGGCCCGCGAAAGCGTGGCAGGCGTGACACTTCCTCGACGCCGCAGGGGGTGCGCTGGGGGTGCGGTCGCTATCCGTTTCGGGCTCGCAACGCGTGGCAGGCGCGTTACTTTCTCGATGCCACAGGGGGTGCGCCGGGGGTGCGGTCGCTATCCGATTCGGGCCCGCAAAGCGTGGCAGGCGTGACACTTCCTCGACGCCGCAGGGGGTGCGCTGGGGGTGCGGTCGCTATCCGTTTCGGGCTCGCAACGCGTGGCAGGCGCGTTACTTTCTCGATGCCACAGGGGGTGCGCCGGGGGTGCGGTCGCTATCCGATTCGGGCCCGCAAAGCGTGGCAGGCGTGGCACTTTCTCGACGCCACAGGGAGTGCCTTGGGGGTGCGGTCGCTATCCGCTTCGGGCTCGCAAAGTGTGGTTGGCGCGGCGCTTCTCCTTTCGCCAACAGTATCGGCGTGGCGACGGCCACCAACATTCTCACATGCTTCACTTCAGCTATCATCACTCCAGCCATAATATTGGGGTTCCTCGGTAGCGTAATTGTTGCTGTTTTGTTTGTGGGGTCTCATCCTAGGAGAACCTCTTCTAGGTCTCACGAGGGTTTTATTTTCGGGCTTGTTGGGGCCTTCTGGAAGCCTCCTGGGTTCCTTCTGGGGCCACTGGGGGCTTCCCTGGGCCACCCTGCTTCCAACCGCGGCATCCCTGAACGATATTTGGAATGATTCGGGAGGCGTCTTGGAGCCATCTTGGGCCGTCATGGGGCTCTCTTCGGGTCATCTTGGGGCCCTGTTGGGCCGTTTTGGGGCTCCTCTTGGACTGCCTGGAAGCCTTCTTGGTTAAATTTGTAGCGATGCTCTGGCCTCCTGCGTGGTCTCGGACGCCCCCCCCCCCAAAAATAGCATTTCCAGAATCATGCAAAAACCATTGGAAATCCATGTTTTCTGCGTTTCGAATGCCCATTGGGGGTCGTTTTTGGGTAGTTTTTGGGGGTCTGGTGGGTGTCTGGGGCCTCTGTAGGCTCTCGCGGGGCCGTCCGGCCGCCCTGCTGACCGATTTGGGCCTACTGTCTAGGTCCAGCAGGGGCTCCAGGAACCCCGGAAAGCACAGGTAACTGTCTGCAAGGGCGTTCAGGGTGCCCCTGGGGCCAGGGATCCAGAGGGCCGTTTTTGATGGCCACGGGGCTTGGCGAGGGCCCCCAGGAGGCTTAAGACGGTGTGTCTGGGCCATCCCCAGCGGCCGTTCGGGACGATGCGGGCACCCCCAGAGCATTCACTCTCGGCGAGGCGCAGCTGCCGGAACGCACCCCGAGGTCGCAGAATTGCCGAGAGCCCTTCAAGGATGCGTGGAAACAGCAAAACAGACACTTGGCGTCGTGCTTTGCCACTGCGCGAGGGGGTTCTGGATGGTCGGGTGTTGCTGGAAGTGCCCATGGCGCAAGGTGCCCTCAGCTTTTCGCTCCATTTTGGAGCCCTTGGGGCCCCCTGGGCCTCGCGTGAGGGGTGCCCTGGGGGCCGTCTGGGCCAGCCCGAGAATCCTGGGGGTACTTTGGGCCAGGGGACCCGAGATGGAGGGGAGCCTCGGCGGCAAGGGGGCTGGTTCGGCACGGAAAGAGGTCGTCGCAGCGGTGGCCGGTTGGGCCGCGCCCGAGGCCAGCTTGCTGCGGGCGCGCGCGCCAGAGCCCCCGCGGGCGCAGGTCGGGGTCTCCGAGGACGGCGGTGCTTTTCCGATCGGGGCTTTCTGAACCAGGACGGCGCCAGCCAGGACTAAAAATCCCGGAGATCCAACGCATTGACAAACATCAAGGCGTAGGTTTTTCATATTTTTCGGCCTCGAGGGGCCCTCGCCGGGCCCCGGGACCGTCAAAAATCGACTCAGGATGAAAAACCAGTCCTGGGGAATGGGTCGAGACTTCCAGGGACCCCGTATTGAAGAAATCACGACGTCGGATCTATGGGATTACATGCGAGCGACAAGAAGGAGAAACGGGGTCGTCTGCGCCGACATTGGCGCGCAAAAGCTGCTCGCGCAGGGTCGCGCGTGAGCGCCCTCGCCTCCACTGTGGCGTGCCGCGCGGGCGGCCCTTCGCAGGCAACCGCGCAGGGTCGCTACGCCATCTCGCGCGAGATCCGACCTTGACCGTCGCTCCCCTGCATGGAACGAGAGCGTGGAAGATGCTCCCGGCCCCCACGGCTGCAGCCTGCTCGGGCTCGCCAGCTTCCTGGTTTGTCAACGTCCCGCTCTTGGTGTTCGGCCGCGTCGCCGGCGCCGCGGTCGCCGCCGTCCCCCGTGGGCGACAAGCATCTCGGTATCCGCGGCCTCGCGGGCCAGCCCCACGGGTTGCGACCCCGCGGGTGCGGGGCGTTTCCCCCTCGGATGCCCCGCGCGGAGCGCACCCGCGCGACCGCGCATCCGCGGGATGGCGCCCCGGAGCCCAGACCACGGGGGCGCGGATACGGATGTGTTCGCCGCTCGTGACCAGATCTCTGGCGACGCTGGCCTTTTTTGTCCGGCGTCGGCGTCGTCGTCGCCGTCGCCGTCGCCGTCGCAGTCGTTGTTGCCGCCGTCGTCGTCGTCGCGGTTGTCGCCGTCGCCGGCCGCCGTCGTCGTCGCTGTCGCCGTCGTCGCACCAGGTCTCCGACGCGACGATGCTCCTGGCGTTTTCCCTCGATTTCGGCCTCTGGGGCGTGTGACTGGGCCTCCAGGGCCAGTAAAAAAACACACCCGGGGCGAAGAATTCCCCCAAGGACCCAGGCCTCCGACACTGACGATCTTCAGCATCGTCCGAACCGACCCAACCCCGACCGGCATAGGGGAACGTAGCTCTCACCGATGGGAGTCGAGTTCTCTCAGTGGGGGGTGAAGACGTTTCTTGTCAAGGGTTGTTTCAATCTTGGTGTTCCTCCTCGATTTCGGCATCTGCATGGTGACCATTATTCGAGGAAGGAGCAACTTAATAAACGCACAGTGTCGGAGGTCCGCGCGGATTCCGAAGCCAGCGTGGACCTCAAACAGTTTGTGTGTCATATGGTTTCATCACGTGGAGCAATTTATCTGGTGCAATCTACGTGTTCGACATGCGGCGCGAGAGGTCCTTTTTGGCAGAATTCCATGGCAATGTCGAACAACCTATGGCTCATGAATTCGCCAGAACGCGCGCAGTCATGTTTTTTTGAAAACGGATGTTGCAAAGCCGCATGTTTTAGCTTGTGTTCGGAACGCTCGTTCTTGTGAAATCCTTACGAACTTTTTAAATCATTTAAAGGATTGCCGCAGGCGCGCGCGATGACGCGCGCGCGTGCACTTCTTCTCGTTTTGTTCGAGGCAATCTTGCGACAGCACGCGCGCAAGGGCGTTCGAGCGATTTCGACATGCGCGCGCGAGAGGCCCGTTTGGTAGCATGTTATGAATATGTGAAACCCGATGGTTGTCTTAAGAGTTCGCAGCAGCGCGGGCGCAGGCTTTTTTGAAAACCCCTGTGTTGCGAAACCATGTGTTGCGACGGCGACTGCGATGAGTGCTTGGCATTGGCTGGTGCATCTTTGCGGCCGCGCTGGCCCGCGCATGCTCGCGCGCGCAGATTGCTTCCGGCCCCGACGCGATCACGCCTGGTTAGTCTTGTGCTCTCCATCAAGGGCGGCCTGGTCGGCGGGCTGGGCGGCGCGCCTCTCGAGGCCCAGGGGCAACGACAGGGGGGGCCAGGCTCAGGGGGATTCGCATCGACCCCCAACCGCCCACTGATCGCCGATCGGGGGCCTGATACCCCCACCCCGCCCAGGAACGCGCCGATTCGCTTGCGCGGGCCTGTCTCCGATCTGTCGGCGATAGATCGCCGATTCCAGGTCGAGGTTTTCCTCCCCTGAGTGCGCCCCCCGATTCCATTTACCCGGACTTCATCTGGGAGGCCCCTGTCGGTTTCCGGCCCCAATTCAGACCTCTGGCGGCCGTTCGGAGCGATCCGGGTATCCCCGAAGCGTTCTCGGCGAGGCGCAGCTGTCGGAAAGCACCACGAGGCTGGAAAACCGCCGAGAGCCGACGAAAACGCCAGAAATCATCCCACGTTTGGGTGTTGCCAGAAGTGCCCCTGGCCCAATGTGCCCCCAGGATTTCCAAGGAGGCACCCAAGGCCTCCAGAGCACTGCTAACGAGCCCTAGAGGGCCCCAGGGCATCCAGAATGGAACGAAAAGCTGGAGGCACCTTGGGCCAGGGGCACCTTTTGCAACCCCGGGAACCTCGAACCTCGAGCCAGTCCCCCTCTACTGTTAAGTCGGGCCTGTCCCTCTACAGGAGGACTATTCAAAACTACTCCAGAAAATAGTCAGGGGGCGATTTTTTCATATCATGTTTCAACTCATTTGGAATATGTTTAGGGTATTTTTCACTTGTCTTCCAAAATCCGCCTGTATAGGGACATGCCCGACCTAATTCTACCGCTGCCCCTCAGAGGCGGCCCTCGGGGGATTCGGCCGCCTCGGGCCGGGGGAGCCCGCCTTCGTCCAGTCCTCGTGGCTCGGCGTCTCGGGCCGCAGGACGGAGGCGCACCTCCTGGCGCCGGAGCTCCAGGAGAGGAAAAGGCATCGACCCAGATCCTCCTCCTCCTCCTCCTCCTCCTCCTCCTCCTCCTCTTCCTCTTCCTCCTCCTCCCCTTTCGCCGCCCCCCGGGAGGCCGAAAAAGAACCCAAGCGCCACCCAGCAGAAACCCACTCTCCCTCTGTCGATGCTCACGCGTTGGCTGAGGTCGAGGCGGGCGGTCGGACGGACCTTTTCGGGTACGTCGTCTCCTCCTCCTCCTCCCCCCTCCTCCTTCTCCTCCTACTCCTCCTCCTCCCCCTCTTCCTGCTCCTCTTCCTGCTCCTCTTCCTGCTGCTCCTCATCCTCCTTTTCCTCCTCATCCTCCTCCTCCTCCTTGTCCTCCTCCTCGTCCTGCTCCTCCTCCTCCGCCTCCTTCTCCTCCTCCTCCTACTCCTCCTCCTCCTCCTCCCCCTCCGCCTCCGCAGCCTCCTCCTCCTGCTCCTCCTCCTCCTCTCCTCCTTGTCCTCCTCCCCCGTAGCTATTTTGTCTCAAGCCATTTTGGTTCAAGTACAACATGTACCAAGGCAGCTGGCCGTTCAGCCCTGTTCCTTTTACATAATTCGCAGGCCCGCCACGGCTGCCCAGCCTGCGGAGCCGCTCCATATCAGCAGAACGAAGTTCACCTTCGCGCAATTAGTAATTCAACTAATTCAAGTGCGTGTCTTCGGATTGGCTCTTCTCTCGCTTGGCATCGGACAGGCGGTACGTGGTCTACCTCACTTCAATTCTTCCGAATGGTTCAGATTATGCCCCAGCATCTTCCCGAAGCGACTCTGAAAGCAGAAGCCAAGCCGGTGGACGGCGACGCGATCGACGCAGACACCTTGAAAGTCGCAGTGGGAGAGATAGAGACCGTGGCCGTGATCGACACCGCCGACCTGATAGGGATAGACGCTACCATTCTTCTTGTTCCGAAGGATCACGCCAACCGCCCAAAGGACATAGTGGGCGATCTAAAGGACCTCTCGGACGCGAAGCCTCAGGAGCCCCTAAAGGTTTTCATTCAGCTGCTACCCAAGAAGCCTGGCAACGAGCCTACTTTCCCCTTTCAAGAGAATGCACAGTGGCAAGCCCATCAAGCACAGCGAGAACGAGATTGGCGCGAAACTCAAGAAGCCCACCAAACCCATGGAGCCGCCCGACTTGCAGCAGAAGCCGATACGGCCCTTGAAGCCGCCCGACTTACGGCTCAACAGCAGTGGTTGGCACATCAAGCCGCCCAAGCAGTTCAGCAGCGCTTTCCCATTACAGCAGCATCTACTGCCGCCGCAGCCAGCTCTGGACCAATGGCATCAGCTCCGGCGCCAGCTCCAGCAGCAGGAGGCACAGCCACGCCTACAGGAGCACCTTGGCCACAGTCAAATCTCGCCCCAGATAATCAGCACGAGCTCAAGCAGATCATGGCATCGCAGGTCGCAGCCATCAATGCAGCCGTCGGCAACACCGTCTCAGCCTCGCAGATTCAATTTCTCGCCGCAATACAGCGACACGAAGCAGCTACTACCCGCAGATTGGATGGCCAAGAGCAAGATCTCATGGAAATCAAGGCCGCACAAGCAAAGCAATAAGCCCAGCACCAAGATATCTGGAGTGCAATCGAGCGTGTCAACCAGCCGCTTAAGCCTCGGCGAAGCAGAGGCACCCATGTTGGACATGGCCAAACTACCGGACTGGGATCGCGAGCCAGATCCCGCCATCTTCGTTCTGTCCACCGCGCAGCCCGTCGCCACTGTCTTAGTTCGCGCCTCCATCGCCGAGTGGCTCGACGCATCAGAAGTGGCTCCGCAGCAGTTTCAGGTTCATGGAGAAGGTCAAATCAGCGTTTATCGCCATCGCCAAACCACCGGCCTTTGCACGGGCACTTCAGTTACCAGGCCGTGGTGGCTACAGACAGTTCACCATTCAGACGCCAACCAACGGCGTCATCAACAGTGGTCAGTACGTTGCGCTCCACGCCAACCCAGACAAAAGCATCAAGCGCATTAGAATGGACACCCAAACTAAAAAGCTATTCGCCCTCTGTCAGACTCACTACCCCACGCGCAATTGGCCCGCGCGTCGCGGTCAAGGGCGCATACTCTGCAACGCAATCCCCGCCGCCAAGATGGGGCTCACTAGCGTGGGCGCGGCAACCATGATTCGTTGGAACCAAGATGCGCTGGCCAAGGTCTCCATCAACAAGGCCACTATCGCTGCCGAGTTCGCTGCTCTGTACATAGCCGAGGATACAGTGCAGTGGTTTTAACAAACGCTGGTCGCCATGGCGGACGATTGCAACAGATGCTGATCACGCGCGCCCCCCTGGACCTGACATACCTGCAGGGCAGCGACCGCGCCCTCTACAGCATCTTCGACCAGCGCCTGAACGGGCTCCGCCTTGTCCTGCCGCTGCTGACGCTCCACAGCAACGTGATCGCGCCCCGCGTGAGCTCGAGCAAACTCCACGGCATCACAGGCCCCATCCTGCACGGGCTGTGCCGCGACGACAGGCACGCGGGGATCGGGGCACCCCCGTTGTTCCCGAGGGACTGGGGAGCCCTCCAGGTAGCACGTCAGTTTCCGCGGGCCTGGAGAGCCCCGCAGCAGCGCATCTTCCCCAGCATGACCTATTTCGCCCAGCTCAAGCCCTTCTTCTTTCAGAGCAAGATCGTCTTCTCGAGACCGACATGACTCAGGTGGCCTCAGTCTCGGGATTCATCTCGTCATCGGGCAGCGCTTCTTCTTTTAGTGCCAACAGCTCATCTTCTTCTTCCTCGCCCAGCACATCTTCGCGCACCCGCGCGCCAAGCCGACGCGGACTGCCACCCGGCCTTATGCCTCAGAGGCCGCAGGCTGCTACATCTGCTGGAATGCCAGGCGCCTCCACTGTCATGATGGGCGCAAGAGATGGGGAATCTGAGGCACATTGCTCCCTTCATGCGCGAGCGGGCCCTGATAGAGCTGGAAGACGCACGCGGCTCTCAATTGGGTCTCGAATCGCACATCGACATATTTCCATACGCTTATCAAGTACATGTCAGCGGCTGCCCCCTTCAGCCGCGGCAGAGGGGGAGTGGCTTTTCTGGTTCCGACACCTACATCGACTTCTACATCAACGTCGCTCTGGCCAGTTATCCGCGGACGAGCGGCCGTCCTGCACGTTGCTAACCGCGCCGCGGGCTTCGAGGCGCTCATTATGAACGTACGCAATCATGACTTGGTGGCAGAAGACATGGACGGAGCGGCCGAGGCGTTGCATGCCTCGCGGAGCTGGGCAGCAGCAGCGCCCCAGCAGAGACTCTTCATCGCCGTGGGCGGCTACAGAGCCAGTGGCGCCCCCCCCCCCCCCTTTCAACTTCAAAGATCCTTCTGCGCGCTGGTGGCATATGGCACCTGGCGGGCGGACAATATACAGGAGAGCAGGCGCGGCGGCGCCAACTCCTTTCCTCGCCCACAGAGATCACGCACGACCTCCCCGCGCGCTTCTCGGCCCGCACGCAAGCGGCCACGGCAGTCGACCGCGTCTTCATCTCCCTCTCGGGCTTCGACCTGACAAGCGCGGGCGCGCACCTGAAGATTCACAGAGACGGTGCAGCACGATCCGACAAATGTCTCAGCGATCAACCTATTCTTCATGTGCTTCTGGTCAACGCCTCAGCCTCACGGCCAGAAGAGCAAGCCATCGACCCCTTTCATCTTCCACGGCCCCACCTACCAGCGCCACTTCAACTTTCTGGAGGACAGCATTGCCAAGGCTGCGCTCGCGCCCAGCGCGGCTTGGAAGCATCGCAAGCTCATCGTCGAAGAAGCGGCGACGACTCACTCGCAACCTTCAGCAACGCGCCCCCCTTCAAGACCACAGTCGCTGGGCAAAGCATGGCAGGCCCACTACTCCGAGCGCAGTTTCACTGGCGATTTGGAGAAAGGGTTCAGACACAGCGTCGCAGTTCATGGCCGCGACCGACATCGGCAGCGCGCGCCTGCGCCTCACGGACGACGGCCCCGAGCTCACGAACAGGGGCGAGTATATCAAGCTGATGGACGCGGCGGCCACCGCCGACTGCGACAGGCGCGCCGCCCTCGCCACGAAGCGTCAGCTGCAGTCCAACGCGAGGATGCAGCTGGACCAGGCCGGCAGTCGGAAGGCCGCGATGCAGCTCGCGCGCCGGGCACAGGCTTGGAACCCGTTTCGCCGTCGATAGGCATTTTCAGGATTTCGGATACCGAAAGAGGGGGGACCAACAGCATCCCTCACCGCCACCAATTCCCCAGAGGGTATTCTCGGAGGCTTCCAGAAGTTTTGGCAGCCCATCTTCTCGAGCAAGATCGCGGGCCCCGTGGCGGTCCAGCAGTGCCTGTCCCAGCGCCCCCCCAAGTTCGATTGCGCGGACCTGCGGGTTCCAGCTCTTCAGGACTTCCAGAGGGCCTTCCGTAAGGTCAGACATACCGCTCCAGGCCCAGATCAGATTCCATGCGCTGCATGGGCCACCTCCCCTGGATCTTCTCAGATCCTTCATGACCTCATGATGCAGATGTTCGAAACTTGCCTGGCCCCGCGCCAGTTTAACGACTCGGTCTTCGCGTTTCTTCCGAAATGAGACGAACCCCAGGACCAGCGTGCCGTCGCTCGAGCTCCAGGTGCTCCACGCCCCCTCTCCTTAAAGAACTGCGACCCCAAGCTGATCGCTCATGTCGTGAATATGGGTCTCTTGGACATGGTCAGGGATCGGACAATAGACACACAACAGGGATTTGTAAAGGGGTGGAACTTCGGATAACACGCGCTGACCCTAGACTCTGAGGCCCGCAGAGCAGGTCACTCCCCAGATGCCTCAGATGCGTCCCCTATCCTTGCCAGCGTTGATATCAAAGCTGCCTTCCCATCCTTCGGATATGAAATCTGTTTGCAGCACTGGTAGCTCACGGGGTTCCTCCAGGCTATCTCAGTGCCATTTATGCGCTTTACCACTCCCCAGGAGCCTGGGCCCGTGTAGGTGGCCGTCTCCAATGCATGTTCGAGATAGGCTCAGGTGCTCTACAGGACTGCCACCTCTCGGGGTCGATGTGGGCCCTGGCCTTTGATGCACTCATTAGACACCTAGTCCAGATTTTAAGCACCTTCCCTGGATCCAAAATGCTCGGTGCCTGCGCAGATGATCTGGGTCTCGTCCTCGCTCGCCTTGGCCCCCCCCCTTTTCCCCCTTCCCCCGTTTCGGGCCATTGCTGCTCTCGCAGGACTCGAACTACAGGTCCAGAAAACAGTGATTGTGCCCTGATGGGCCCCCTTTTTTTCACCAGCCGTGCAATCGCGCACCCAGCGCCTCTTCGCATTTCTGGTACCTGCGTGGCAGCGCATTCAGACAGCAGAATACGCTCGCTATCTAGGCGCGCGCATAGGCCCAGCAGTTGCTCTAGACATCCCATGTAAAGCCGCATTTGATATATACTGGTTGCGCGTGGTACAATTGGCGGCGAGCGCCCCTGGCTCCGCAGTGGCGCGCAAACTGTATAACGCATGTGTTATCATTGTCCTCTCGTACATCACGCAGTGTGTTCCATGTCCAGTCACGTTCCTGAGGCACGAACGCGGGGCCCTGCATAAGGTTCCCAGGGCTCCCCCCAACTCCTGGCGCCTCGTCGACCTCCTCGGTGCTCGCTCGTGGTCGCAATCGTCCTCCCCCACTTCACTGATCACGCTTTCACTGGCCTCAGCGTGGCGCACGGCCTCTGCCGCGCTTCCTGACTGGAAGCATGTGTATCGCTCTTGAGTACTCGCTCAAGACCAGCTCAATCCAGAACTGTCTCTGGCGGATTTGGCCCAGGCCCGTATTCGGGCCACCTTTTTTCCCATGTGTGAGGAGCCGTGGCATCGTCGAATACTGGCGCGAGCTTGCTGACGGCAAACCGCCGTACTCTGTCTCACCGCTCGTCTGGCGTGCAGCTCAGCGAGCGGCCGCAGACGAACAGACTTCCGCTGTCCGAGAACCCAGGCGTGCTCGGGTCCAGCGATCCCTCTCTTCGGTCCTCCACTCCTCCCTTGTCCCCGACAAGTTCGCAGAGACTCTAGCACGCCGTCCCTCCTCGGCGCTGCCCGATCTCGCAGTGCCACCGAATCTGCCCGACCACTGGCAGGAATTAACCAGCTGCCTTTCGAAGAAGGCCCCAGCCATTCGCTGGGCCGTATATAAGACTTTGGCGGGAGCGTGGTGGACCAGCCACCGCTTCCCCTTCGGCCCGCGCCGCACCTGTCTGCTCGGGTGCGATGCTTGCCCCGATCGTCTCGGCCATTGCCTCACCTGCCCCCGCCTCCTTCACTTCCTCGCGTTTCCTCGTTCTTTCCTCTCCTCGGACCCCCTCGTTCGCATCGGCCTAGGGACGCCTGGGCAACGCGCTAACCCTGAGCACGCCATTCCAGAAGCTGTCCGTCGGACAGCGCTTTCATTTCACTTCTGTAACAAACTGCGTGTCATGACGCACGCCGCGCCTCGCGCCGCGCTTCTTTACACTACAGGCATTGAGCGCCGCGCCGCTGCACTGCGCGCGAAGAGGCCGTAGCTTGAGACGAGCTGGAGCGGGGACACTTGCCCTCTCTCGCGTCTTGCCCGCTTGCCCTCGTCTCTTCCTGTCTTGGTACGGGGTCACTCCTTGTCCTCCTCCTCCTCCTCCTCCTCCCCCTCCCCCTTCCCCCAGTTGGATTTGCTGTCCGGGAGGGGAGATTCGACGACACAGGTGGCGTAGCCGCCAGCACGTTCGGGCGAATATGCCACGGAGAAACAGACACCGACCAGGATCTCCGACGATACGAATTTGCCGGTGCGAGCGTTTTTCTTATCCTGAGATACCATGGTGTCTCATTTTTTTTTGAGCTGGCCGTTTTCGTTTTATCTCGGGCCCGGGACCCTCACATATCGATCCGGCTTGAAGAATGGAGCATCCATATAGGATCCAGAGCTCCAGCCGCGATCTTTCACAATGTTGTGTTTCTTTCGTCGCTGCGTCGAATCTCGGGATCGTTCTCGGTCTCTGGGGCCCACTTTCGGGCCCCTGGTAATTTTTCCGGGGCGAAAAACCAGTCCAGGGGAATGGGTCCGGCACTGAAAACCTCAGGTCGTTGGATGTCTGGGATGCCGCTGCTCAGCCTACAGAGCCATCGTCGCCACAGCTGGAATATCCTCCAAGTTCTATGCCGAGATCTGCTACGTTTTAGTTCCCAACCATCCATCCAGTGGTGTTGGGTCATCGCTTTGAAGAGACAGCGACCCGCATTGCTCCTCCCGCTGCCCCCTCCCCCCATCCTTCCACCCCTGCCTCTGCCCTCCGCGCCAGTCAACAATTTCGGCACACTCCTCACACGTTTCGTGGCCCCACAGGGAGCTCCACCGAGGGCCCCATTGGCGGCGGTCGCATGGCACCACCACGCTCACGTCGGCACACCTCTCACACGCTTCGTGGCCCCATAGGGAACTCAACCGAGGGCCCCAGTGGCTTCACTCGCATGGCACCACCGCACTCATGTCGGCACACCCTCACACGTCTCGTGATCTAATAGGGAGTTCCACCGAAGGCTCCAGTAGCTGCGCTCGCATGGTACTACAGCGCCCATTTCGGCGCACCCCTCACACGTCTCGTGGTCCCATAGGGAGCTCCACCGAGGGCCCCAATGGCCTCGCTCGCATGGCATCACCGCGCTCATGTCGGCAAACCTTACACGTCTCGTGATCTAATAGGGAGTTCCACCGAAGGCCCCATTGGCTGCGCTCGCTTGGCGCTACCGCACCTTCCGGCACCCCCCTCACACGCGTTCGAATGCGCCCACCGTGCCCATTTCGGTACATCCTTCACACGTTTCGTGGCCCCGCGGGGAGCTCCATCGAAGACGATTTTCACAACTGCGTGACTCACAACTGTATATGGTTGGGTCTTTCGCCAGGCGAAGTTTCTCAATATGCGGTCCTTGGAAGTCCCGACCTTCTCCCAAGTGCCCGCTTTTCATCCCGAGTCGTTGTTTGACAGTCTCGAGGCCCAGCGAGGGCCCCCCTGAGGCCGGCCGAAAACGGCCAAAAATTGTTAGTTGGGATCTTTTTGACGCGAGCATGTCTGGGTAGTCAGAATGCACCCCGGGAGAGGCCTGGGGAGTAGCAGCGTATCGGTGCCTGTTGAGTATCCCGCCAGGAGCCCAGGGTTTGCCTGGAGTGGGCGAGGATCAGGCCGGGCGGACGGCAACGGTCTGCCTCCCACATGGGGTCGAAGGATCGCTCCGCATCGACGGTGCATCGACGATGCGGCTCAATGTGGAGCCAGAGTTTCTGCACGCCGACGGCGCCGATGCATCGCCGTGTCGCCGATGCATCGGCGAGGCATTGGCGGTATGGCGCGATCCTCCGACTCTATGTGCTCGGACCCCATATAGGAGGCCTCTAAACGGGGGGGAAGTGAACGGCGGCGAAGACAGGCGCACCTTTCGAGCACCAATTCTGGCGGGTTTTTAAATTCAAAAAACTGGTGTTTGAATTCAAGTGTTTTTGAATTCAAAAACCAGTGTTTTTGAATCCGAAAACCAGCTGTTCCTCCCCTTCGTTTGTAAAGGGTAAGTTCCCTGCAGCCCTCTGATCGCCCCTCCCGGCATGACACGCCCAGCTGTCTTCAATCCGCGGCCCCTGGAAGTCCCGACCTGTTCCCCAGGGCCGGCTTTTCATCCCGAGCCGTTGTCTGACAGTGCCGAGGCCCGGCGAGGGCCCCCCCCCCGGAGGCCGAAAACGGCAAAAAAATCCCCGTCGGGACTTTTCACGAGCAGCACGTCTGGGCCTGCAACCCTCCGATCGCCCCTCGCTCCCAGACATCCAACGATGTGATGTGCGTTCCAGTCCGCGCCCCCGTTGGGGTCCCGACCAGGAGGCTGCTTTTCGCGCCGCGTCCGTGTTGGATAGCCGCGGGGCCCAGGACTGGGCCCCCGGAACATCTACGCCTCCAAAGTGAGCGACAGAAGAAAGGGGGGTCGTCTTCACCGGCAGTGGCACGTAAGCTGCCCGCGTAAGGTCGCGCGTAAGCGCCCTCGTCTCCAACGTGGCGTGCCGCTCTGGCGGCCCGCGCAAGCTGCGTCGTGAGGTCGCCATGTCGCCTCGCGTAAGACCCGTTTATCATCGTCGCTCAGAGGGGGTCCGAGTTGATGGGGTTGGAGGATCGCGCCGCATCGCCGATGCATTGTCGATGCGGCTCGGTGTGGAGCCTGGTTTTCTCTCACACTCTCTCCACGCCGACGTCGCCGATGCATCGCCGACGTCGCCGATGCATCGCCAATGCATCGGGGATGCGGCGCGATCTGCCGACCCCATCTGCTCGGACCCCAGTTGGGAGGCCTCCAGCACAGCGCCAGGGGCGAAGAGCACCCAGAGCTGCGGGCCTCCACTCGGGCCCCAGGGGCGCTCGGGACGACCTGGGCACCCCTGGAGCGCTCTCGACGAGGCGCAGCCGCTGAAGAGCAGCCCGAGGCTGGAAAGCCTGCGGGAACCGCCGACCAGCGCCCGACGGGCCCCCAGGAGGCCGGGATCGAAGCAGCCACGTCGTCGGAGGCCTGGGCCTCTCGCGCCGCCCGCTGACGCCCATCCGAGCAGGGCCCTCGCCGAGACCCGCCCGCCCGCCGAGCACGAGGCCTTCCGCAAGCCCGCCGTGCGGCCGCCCCTGGGGTGCTCGTCGAAATGTGAACGGCCCCCACGCAGGGGGGCTCACACGTAGACCCAGAGATCCAACGTATTCAAAACATCAAGGCGGAGGTCTTTCGTATGTTTCGGCCTCGAGGGGCCTTCGCCGGTCCCCGGGACCGTGGACAAAACAACTCAGGATGAAAAACCGGTGTTTTTGTTCCCCTCCTCCTCCTCGTCCTCCTCCTCCTCCTCGTCCTCCTCCTCCTCGTCCTCGTCGTCCTCCTCCTCCTCCTCCTCATCCTCCTCCTCCTCCTCCTCCTCCTCCTCCTCCTCCTTGGTCACAGGCGAGGGCGCAGCCCATGGCCGCCGACCGCAGCAGACTGGGGGATGGACAGGCATAGCGGCGGGGGCATGGGCCCTGGTCGCGGATGGCGCGAAGCCCGATTGAGTGGGCGCGGACCTTGTCCGCGGGCGCTAGGTTGGGCACGGGCCCAAAAACCAGTGCCGCGCGCTTCGGCCGCGGGCAAGAGCTCAAACTCGGGTCTCGCGGAGTTGCACGGGCCCGGCCGGCTGCAGCCGCGAGTTCAGGCGTTCGCACATCGGCGGGGGTCAATGGCCCCAGCGGGGGCGTTTATTGCTTGGGCGCGGGCCCATTCGGCATTAGGGGACCCGCAAACGTTGCCACTGGACAGTTTTGTGTTGTTGTGGTTCAGCGGCGAGGGTTCTGACCCCGGCCGCGTGCATAGCGTGCACTGGTGAGGGCTTGAAGGCAAGGTCGCCGTGGGAAGGTCATGGCTCGCGCAATGGCCGCGAAAAAGGCCATGCTACTATAGCAACCGCTGCAGTCTTTGGCACTGGAGGTGTCAAATAGGATCTGGATGCCAACCCCCGTCGATGGACAGGTGTTGGTCTCCACCCCAGGGCCGAAAGCTAATTAGGCTTCCCATCCCTGTCGATGGACAGGCATGGGCATCCCCTTTCTTCACCTACGGCACTAACGGTGCAAAATAGCCTAAAGCTAAGGTGTCCATCCCTGTCGATGGACAGGTATGGGCATCCCCCACCCAGCAATGGGGGGGGTGCTTGGCATGCGAAAACTTGAGCCCAATTAGGCGGCCGTGGGAAGGCCAGATTGTCGCTGCGGGCGCGGCAGTCACCACCCATGGAGCTCTGAAGAGGGGCCAACGAGGACCCGAGCGGGCCCCAAGAGGAACCCAAAAAGGTTGTGCGAAGCATGAGTAGGTTAGCCCCTGCTCAGAGGAGGGGAGAAATTACTTGAGTTTCGGTTCATTCTGAGGACCCAGACCCGATCTTTATGGGTCGGGGCGCCCATCGTCACATAGTCGTCATAGACGGCGCTGGGATGTGTTGCTTCGCTTACGGGCTGTCGGGAGGTAGGTCTAGTGTTACAAGGGTTGTTTGGGCCCGCTGGCATCGCCCTTCTCCTCAGGCCCGCCTCGTGGCTCAGTGAGTGGCTATGCGAGGCATGAGTAGGTCAGCCCCTGCTCAGAGGGGGGGAAATTTGCCATCTTCCTTCTTTGCTGGGGAATCTCCTCTGTCTTTCCGACAATCCAGCTTGAACCAATAGGGGCCTTCAGGTTCTATCCGCCCTGACTGCACCATCCCATCGGGCGCTGCGTTCATGCTGGGCTGTCGCCCTCGAGGGAGAGCAAGCTTTGTTGGACGAAGCCGGCGTTCATTTGTGTGACGCCCAAAGTGGTCCTGATCTTGAGTGGTACAAGGGTGGCTATACCAGGTCACTGGCTCCACCCATGGGGTTAAGGCGCCCCGAAGCCATATCACTTCAAGTCCTCCTCCTCCTCCTCCTCCTCCTCGATCCTCCTCCTCCTCCTCCTCCTCGAGCTCCTCCTCCTCCTCCTCCTCCTCCTCTTCCTCCTCCTCCTCCTCCTCCTCCTCCTCCTCCTCCTCCTCGTCCAAACGGACCCTGAAATGTCGATCCTCGCGAGACCCAGGCACCCTGTCATGGCCCCTCCCAGGAGACAGGCAGACAGTAGTTCGAGGCGAGCTGCTGGCCCTTCTCCTCGCCATGCAGGTATCGGATTTAGACGTCGTTTTCATCACAGATTGCGAGGGAGTCTACCTCAACTTCTACAATGGGCATCCGAGCTCACCAGTTGGACCAGACGCAGACCTGTGGCACCAGGTGGGCGTCGAGCGAGCAAGAAGATCAGGCGATTTCGTTGTGCTGTTTACCAACTCTCACGCCACGGGCGAGGACGTCGCCCTCGGCCGTGCCAATGCTTCATTTGCCTACGGCAACACCGTCGCCGACGAGTTTGCAGCAGTCGCGGCCGACAGCCATCGAGTTGAAAAGCACCTCCGCCAGCAGATCCAGGGAATCGAGAATGACGCCTACCTCGTCCGCATGAGGCTCCTGAGGTCCACCTTAGAGGCTCTAGAGTTCGAGAAGGCTCAGATTCGTGAGCTACCAGCAGGAAGCCGACAGCCTAGGAGAGCGAAAGCCCAGCCTGTCCGCCCTCCTGCCCCCTCCCTGTGCGCCGCTTTCAGGTCATCTCACCAGTTAGACGACACAGGTAGGCAATGCATTATATGTAAGGGGTCGGCCACCGCTAGCACCCGTGTTGAATGGTATGATTCAGAGTGTTTCAACCTTGAAAATGTAGGTGGCACTTATATGAGACCCCCCCTGGGCAAGCAGGTTCATGTAGCAGGGGGGTGGGTTCATTTAACCCATCATCCGAGGTTCCACGCTGGGCTGGGGATTTGGTTCTGCTCCACATGCGGGAGCTACGTCTCCCAGCAGATTGCGAAGCTAGCAGCGATGTGTCAACCCCCCTCGGCCACGGGGCGCGAGTATCTTAGACGTATCAATTCGGGTCTTTGGCCCAAGGTTCTCAGTAAAGCTGAGCAAGCCCAGAGGAGCAAGCACCTACAGTAGGTGCAGCGGAATTTTTATCATATCATCGCTACGCGATCAGGCAGATACTCCAGATACTCCTCCTCCTCCTCCTCCTCCCTCCTCCCTCCTCTTCCTCCTCCCCCTCCCTCCTCCCCCCCAAACGGACCCTGGAGTGTCGACCCTCGCGAGACCCAGGCACCCGGACATGCAGACCCCGACCGCCTGTGTGTTTTCCCTTGAGGTACTCCGTGGCGCCGTCGCCCCCCTGCTGGCACACGGCGGCCGCGCGCGCGGGGCCTCTTCTAGGCCTCTAGGCCTCGGGCGAGCCTCGGAGGCGGGCCGGGCGAGACCACGCGGCAGGCCGACTGCGGGGGGCTCCCTCGCCGCCACGGCCGGGCGCGGGCCGGAAAGCTGGCGCGCATTCAGACCCATGGATCCAACGCATTTTTTTTTTTAAAAAAAAAAAAAATAAAAAAATATTTTTTTATAAAAAAAAAAGAAAAAAAAAAAACGGAGCTTGTTCGTGGTTTTCGGCCTCGAGGCCTCGAGGTGCCCGAGGCCCTCGCCGGGTCCCGGGACCGTGAAAACAAGCTCAGGATGAAAAACCGGTCCCGGGGAATGGGTCGAGACTTCCGGGGACCCCGTATTGAAACAATCACGACGTCGGATCTTCGGGTTCCCT
This sequence comes from Prorocentrum cordatum, assembly GCA_963575745.1. Lineage (NCBI taxonomy): Eukaryota > Dinophyceae > Prorocentrales > Prorocentraceae > Prorocentrum > Prorocentrum cordatum. Next base: position 298,580 of record CAUYUJ010014725.1, read on the forward strand.
GAGATCTGACGCTCCAGAAAAATCGGAGCGGCAGGTTTTTGGGCCGTGTTCGACCTCTGGGGGCCTTCGCTGCGCCTCGGGAGCGTCTCAAAACGGCTCGGGGCGAAAAACAGGTCCTTGGGAAGCGTTCCAGACCTCCAGGGCCCACGCATCGAAAAAAATCGGAGCGGCCGGATGTCTGGGTTTGGACCCTGGGAGGGGTCCAGGGAGCGATTTTGAGCTGGTTGTCTGTGGAGGTGCGGCTCGCCACGGAGGGGGGGGGAGTTTGGGAGTTCTGGGTTCGATGTCCGAGATTTTCGGGCGCTTTCGGCGGAATTCTCGGCGCCTCCCAGACTTCGGCGTCGTGATTTTCGTTCGCGACGTGACCCCCAGCGTCTGGACCCCTTCTCCGGGAGCGGCCTTTCGTCCCAAGTCGTATTTATCGGGGGCGGCAAAGAGGGGGGATGATGACTGGGGGGGGGTGGATATCATGGCGGGGGCCATGATATCTCCCCAGGTTTCATGGCGCCTCTCCTTCTTTCATTACCTCCCTGGGTCCCCCACTGGGCCGCGCACGTGCCGCCAGCCATGAATTGCGCCCCCTCTTGGACGCCCCCCTCTTTGGCCGCCCCCGAATTTTGACGGGTACGGGGCCCGACGACGGCACCCCAAGGCCGAAAACAACAGAGAGCCTTCCGTCGTGAGAGTCTTGGAGCGACGCGAGGGCCTCCGGGCTCGGGGTGCGCTTCGGCGGCTGCGCCTCGCCGAGAGCGATCTGGGGATCGATCGTGTTGGATGTTTGCTTTGGGGGGACCTTCCCGGGGGCCACCTCACGGATCTGTTCGACTCAAGTCCGACTCTACAGTCAACCCGAATAGATAGTAAGGATGGGCAACTTTCCAAGGCTACCCTTGCAACCTCTTGCCCCTTCGGTGTTCGGCATCCTTCGGCATCCTGCTGCGCTCCGCACGGAAAATGTCAACATGGCGTTCCAATGCCCTTGCATCCTTACCGCGCACCCTTACTATACTGGTTGACTGTAGTTCGACTCTGGATTGAATCGAGTTCGACACCAGCCCGACTCTGCTCCGACCCAAGGTCGGCGCACGGTCGACGCACCGTCGCCGCATGTGGGGAGCGAGCGGCTCCAGGAAGGTCCCCAGAAGCGGGCCGGACGGAAGGGCAGGATAGGGGAAGGGGGGGTCACGAGATCTGCTGCGTGCAGCTGGTCTCTGACCCGCCGGCAGGCCCGTTCCTCGACGCGAGGGCGCCTCCCTGCGCCAGGAGGCGCCAGGCGCACCGGCTGCGTGAGCCGACTTTCCCTGCCCTTCCCTGAATGAGATCGCACATGTTTTCAGCAGTGGTTGGGCCCCCCGCGACTCTGCCTCCGCGGGACGTGGCCTCGGCTGCTTAGCGCCTGGAGCCCCAGTGTCACCAAGTGTGTGCGAGCATATCAACGTATCGACGACCATCTTTCGCCCCAGGGCACTAGAGCAGTAGGACACTTGAGACATCAAATCCACCACCTACCCCGACCTACCCGCCGGAAGCTAAGCACCGTCTACCCTCGGGGCTCAAGAGACGGGGGTCAATGCAAACAGGGGTCAGGCAGAGCGCTGGACCCTGCAGGATCCTGCGGGGTCGGGGGCGCACCGACCCGGGCTTGGGTGCAGGATCCTGCAGGACTCTGCAGGACTTTGCAGGATCTTGCGGCCAGACTGGCCCGGGCCTGGGTGGGCCCGGGTCAGAAGACCCCCGACACTTGAGTCTTGAGCTGCCGCCGTCCAGGCTCGCCCTGCTCCGATGGTCAGCGACGTCCGCCCGTCCAACTCAGGGCCGTCCGCGAGCCCGGGCCGCCCGCTGTCCAAGGTGGAGAGGAGGAGGAGGAGGAGGACGTGGAGGAGGAGGAGGAGGAGATATGAGGAGGAGGAGGAGGAGGAGGAGGAGGAGGAGGAGGAGGAGGGGAGGAGGGGAGGGGAGGAGGGGGGAGGAGGAGAAGGAGGAGGAGGAGGAGGAGGAGGAGAGGGAGGAGAGGAAGAGGGAGAGAGGAGGAGGAGGAGGAGGAGGAGGGAGAGACAGGAGGAGGAGGAGGAGGAGGAGGAGGAGGAGGAGGAAGGGGAGAAGAGGAGGAGGAGGAGGAGGAGGAGGAGGAGGAGGAAGAGGCGGAGGAGGCGGAGGAGGAGGAGGAGGGAGGAGGAGCTGTCCCACTCTCTCGTGCGCTGAGCCGCCGCCGCCACAGCTCGCCCTGCTGCGATGGGCGCCCGCCGCCCGCTCGTCGAGCTATCGGGGCCGTCCTTGGGCGCCCGGGGCCGCCCGCCCGGCGGCCGCACCCCTTGGGTTCTCCGCGGCGCCGCCGCCGCCCGGGCGGGACCGCAGGGGCAACGCCATAGAATTACGCGAGATTCTCGATTCGCATGCTCTCGTGAGACATATAGTCAAATTACACGCGAGCCTCGGCCACAAAGAAGTTCCCAGAGCTAGGCCGTGGCCCGAAAACCGATTCCCCTCCTGAACACAAGGCGAACCCTTCGCCGTCCCGGCTGCACGCAGGAGTGACCCGAATTACGCAAGAGTGACCCTTAGTGCGCGGATTACGGGAGCTCAAGGTGGCCAAACACTGATTACACCAGAGAAAAAATCCAGTCAGTGGATGGTTTTCGCTGAGGAGATCGACCGGGAACCTGGGAGCCCAGGAACCCAGAACCCACCGAAATGGGCCCGGAACCAATAGCCGGGAACCCAACCGGGAACCAGTGAACCCAGCCTGCTACCAAAGTTGGCGGGAAATGTTTGCCAAATCTTCCAACTTCCGCTAGGACCCCTTCAGTGCAAGCATTGATTGGGGAACAATGTCGTACATACTCTCGGAACCGATGTTGAAAACATATGTCAAAATGTTCTCTCCAAAACTCGCCGAGCGCGTTCCACTACTCCAAGAGTGCCTACTCGCAAACATCCGAAAAACACATGTCTGCTCCGGTGTGATTCATCCTAGATCCCCCGCAGGGGATCCAGGCTATTTGCGAGTAGTTATTTTGCGAGTAGTGAAGCGCGCTCGTCGGCAAACGGATTTCCAACTACGATGACGCTATTGATCGACAATTTCGGGAAGCACACACTGAACATTCGACTCTATAGAGAGGTTATGTGTCGTTCCCACCCCGCGTATCAGGAGTGCATCCCAGACATAACTTCGAGCACCGAGAATATTATCGAAACTTTGTCTGCCCGACACGCTGGCCAAGTGCCGAACGAGAATCGCCTCCCAGGGCCGGACACGTGAGAACCTTCCAGTTCCGATGCTTTCTTGGCGCTCGAGTTTCACTCTCTCGATCAGGGCTGCGCCATGCCCAGACCCTCTCGGGTCATGAACATATCACGACGGGAGGCGTTTGGCCCTCTTCTGCTTCTCGTGGCCCCTGCCGGGGCCTCGATTCCGTCAGAGAGCAACTCGGGCCTCGACTCCGTCAAAGCGTAAAGTCAAGGATTTCACCATGATGACGTCAATTGTTTCGGCCACAGCTTTCAACTGCAGGCGTCCAGATGCTTGCCACGAGGCGTGAAGGCGCCACGTGATACCTCAGGGCTGAACCTAAACGGTGTTTTGACGATTTCTTGGGCCGTCTTCGTTTCGACTTCGTTTTGCGGCAGAGGCGGGTTGACGACACCACAAGGGAAAACGAAAACAAGACGAAAACGAAAAACACCGCTTAGGCTCAGCCCTGTAATACCTCAGACAGCTCTCGTGCCGCCGGCGATGCGATGCGATGAAAGACCGGCCTCGGGGAATGGGCCCAGACCTCCTGGGGATCGGCGTCGTGGAAGGGGCGTGCGCGCGGGGGCTCGAGGCTTAGGTCGGGCACGTCCTTCTACAGGAGGGATCTTCCCAAATAGTCCAAATATCGCATGGGGGCGTTGAAAAAAACATGTTTGATGATTTGGGGGGCCGTTTTTTACTACTTTTTGTTTTTCCTCCAAATTCCGCCTGTAGGAGGCCCTGCACCGACCTGAGTCGAGGTTCGAGGTTGCGCGACGTTTTCTCGCTTCTCGGCAGGGGGCAACGCCAGGGAACGGTGGGCCGAGGCGGGACCTCAAGGGCAACGCCATGCCCAGAGCCCCTCGGGTCATGAAAAAATAACGACGGGAGGTCTTTGGCTATTTTCGTCCTCTTGTGGTCCCTACTGGGGCCTCGGAGCCGTCAAGAAACGACTCGGGATGAAGACCAGTCCCGGGGAATGGGTCGAGACCTCTGGGGATCAACGTCATGGGAGGAGTGGACCGGGTCGAAGTTTGAGGGCGTTTTTGTCGCTTCTCGGGAGGGGTGACGCCATGGGAGGTGTGGGCTCAGAGGAGGTTGAGCTTCGAGGGTTGAGGGCGTTCTCGTCGCTTCTCGGCAGGGTCGACGCCAGGGAAGGGTGGGTTCAGAGGGGGGTCGAGGTTCGAGGCTGCCGGACGTTCTCGTCGTTTCCCGGCAGGGGCAGCGCCAGGGAGGGGTGGGCTCAAGGGGGGTCAGGGTTCCAGTCTCGAGGTTGCCGGACGTTCTCGTCGGTTCTCGGCGGCCATGTCCTGCCTCGAGGTGCATCCCAGGAGTTGCGCCTCGGCGGGAGCGTTCCGGAGGGGTGTCCCCCTTGCCCCCAGCGGCCGCGGGAGGCCCGAGCTGCGACCCCCAGATCGGACGACGAGGCTCGCCAGAGTGGATGGGCTCAGGTTGGACGCGTAAACCCCAGAGATCCAACGTATTGAAAAAATCAGGACGGAAGTTTTTCGTATTTTTCGGCCTCGAGGGGCCCTCGCCGGGCCCCGGGACCTTGACGAAAACGACCCAGGATGAAAAATTGATCCTGGGGAATGGGCCAGGACTCCTGGGGACCCCGCACTGAAAAAATCACGACATCGGATCTTTGGGACCCCCATGTCGCTCATTCATCGCCGACGAGGGCCTGATAGTCCATCCCGCCCAGGGACGTGCGGTTTCGCTGCCGGGCCCTCAGATCTGACGTTTCCCCCAAACAATGCAACATCGCGAAGGAGTCATCACTGGAGCCCCGGGCCCCATCTGTCGGCATCATTTTTTGAGCCGGAGCGGTCCGTGACGGTCCTGGGGCTCGAATTTCCGCGAAAACGCCAATTGTGAGAAAAATGTAGAGCCAAGATCTCAAGGCTCGCTGTTGGGGCCTATCGCCAATTCATCGGCGATGTACCGCCGACTCAAGCTCGATGTTCCTTCCCGCTGAGCTGGCCCCCCTCCAGTGAACATTGCCCCTCGAGGACCTCGGCGCCCGCGCGCGCGGGGCTGGGCGGCCCTTCGTGAGCTCAGCCCCTGAGGCGCGCGCCAGTCGTTCGCATCCGCCAGGATCCTGTCGGGGGAGCGTAAGACCCGGGTTTGCCAGGACTCGGGTTCGCCATCGTTTTTTGACGACCGCGCCTCGGATTTTGACGAGGAGGAGTTTCGTGGGATGTCTGCAGCGGGAGGCCTCGTCAAAATGCAGGCTCGGCCTCGTCATTTTTTTGGCGACCTCGTCGGGGATTTCCGAGTCCCCCGTACCCGGGTCTTACGTCTCCCCGATCCTGCGGTCAGGAACTTTGGCTTAGCGTGTCGCGCCGCTGGTTCTGGCCCGCCGCGCTTCGGAGCGACGCGCTATCCACGTTCCAGTCCCCGAGCGTCGATGTCCCGAGCCTTTCCAAGCCTTCCGCCCCGCGGAGCAGAGCGACACGCTGTCCGCTCGAAGGGCATAGCTTGTCGCGGGCGCCGCCGCCGCGACACGCTAAGCAAAAGTTCCCGACCCTAGGATCGCAAATCTTCAGCGTTTCTTCTCTCCTCCTTGAGATCCTGGCGTCTCAGGGGTCCAGGGGTGTCCGCCTCGTCCCGAAGGGCCGCTGGAGAGAGCAAAGTCTATGGCCCGAAACTTTGCGTGTTTGAGTGCCGCCTCCTCCGCGGCCGCCCTGTCCGTCTTATTCCCGTGCGTGCCGGGCAATTCGCTTCTCGGCGTCCCCGTTTAGCTCTATCGCTGATGCAGCCATTCTGCCTCGCGACCGACGAAAAAAGTGTTAGGTCGGGCATGTCATCCGGCAGGCGGGGTTGGGACGAAAAGCAAAAGTCGTACATCTTCAAATGCGATCACAATTAGTTTAAAGTTAAAACATATCGTCCCCCTGGCTATTTTGAACTATTTTTGAATTTCACTCCTGTAGAGGGGCATGCCCGACTCACAAAAGTGTTTGAGTGCCGCCGCTTCTCCTCGGTCTCGGCCTTCGCGGCCCGTTATCGGTCCCCAGGGGCCATCAAAAATGGATCCAGGGCGGCACATTCGTGATCGTTCTTTATTCGTTGTTTTGCCGATCGGCGCAGGCCCTCGCACCCCCGCCCTCCCCCCTCCCCCGTGGAGCAGATCTTGGCCTGTCTTGGCGCCTGTTTCGAGCAGGTGGAGGTCTCCCCCATAGGACGCTCGGTTCCATACAGTCGTATTAGGCAGAGGTCCGGAGCCAGACCCCCACCCTTCACCCCCCCCTTCCGCCCAATGTCAGGAGGGGAAGAAACACACAGACACAATAAATAGTCGATCCCCAGGAAGATATGGGAAAATATGGGAAGTGGGGGGGGGGCGACGAAAACCCAGAAAATATGATACAGTATGGGGAAGCCTGGGATTTGTATATTTATGTGTGTGTGTGTCCTAGGGCCCCTTTACAATGTCGAAGCGCAGTATAAAAAAATGCTCCCATTCCTCCTTGGGAAAAGGGGTCTGAGCCTCCCTGAGGCCGCGCGCACCGAATCAACAAGGCACGTCGTCGGAGTTCTGGAGTAGCCTCTCGGCCCCGCTGCTGCTGCTGTAACGCCGTCAATTGCCACCTTCCGTTTCAACTCGCCGCCGTGGGCAATTTTCCCATCCTTCCCAGCGCAGGCGGCAACCTCTTTTCCCATATAGAGGTTGCAGGCAAGATTTTCAGCGTCGTGCGACATGAAATTACCCTTGAGGATCGGCACCATGCCGCTCTCACATGCTACGGCCTGGCGCTCGGTGCCGGGCCGTCTGTGTCAAGTTCACAATCACCAGTGGTGCATGGTGCCGTTTGGCTCGTGGAGCGCTTACAGAAAAACGGATGGCGAGGGTGATGACAGCTTGCGGGAGCGGAGGCCAGTCCATAGGTTATGATGTTCCAACCTAATTTAGCCTTAACCACCAGATAGAATTTCTAGCACCAAACGAAGCAGCAGAACTCGATGGTTTTCACGTGTCAGGCTCTGGGAACCACTCGTCCGACACTGGTTCGACACTGTCTCTGCATTGTTTCGACATGTTTCAGGGTGCTCGAAGTTATTGCTGGGATGTGGTCCTTAAGTGCGATGGGAGCAACAACATCCATAGCAGTCAGGGAACGCAGGGTGAAAACGCCCAGGGCGAGCCACCGCCGCCCCCTGCCTTGTGGACTCGCTGCTGTGGCCAGACGCGCTGGGCCAGAGTATGGCCAAGCTGTCGGACTGTGTGTTCCGCACAGCCGTTCTGGAAACCTTTGGGGGAGTACGCGGGGGAGCAAGAGGAGGAGAGGAGGAGGAGGAGGAGGAGGAGGAGGAGGAGGAGGAGGACGATGAAGAGGAGGAGGAGGAGGAGGAGGAGGAGGAGGAGGAGGCCCCTTGGGGTCCTCGTGGGGTCTCCTGCGAGCTTTTTTCCATGCTCTCCAAGGGGCCTCGTTGGGACCTCTGGGGGGCCTTCTGGAGACATCTAGGGGCCTCGTGGAGGCCTCTTGGGCAGTCTCAGGGCCCTTTCGGCCCGTAGGACGCATTCGGAGGCAGCATTGGGGCCTGTCTCTGCTGCCTTGGGGCCAGCCTTGTGGCTCTGTAGGGCCGTCTTGGATGTCTTCTTGGCTGTCCTGAGGCCCTCTTGAGGCCGTCTTGGGGGCATCTTGCCCCGTCTTGGGACTCTCTTAGGGGCTTCTTGGGTCTTCGGGATGCGTTGAGCCGTCTCCAGCTGTCGGAAGCCCCTGCGAGAACGCTGCAATCATTGAACAACCTTCGTAAGCAGCAATGATGTTGGCGTCTTCGGGCCCTCCCTGAGGCCTCTTTGAGGCCTCCTGGGCGGTCTTGAGGGCTCTGGGGCCGTCATGGGGCCGTACTGGGCCGTCCTGGAGCCACCCCGGGCGATCTTGGAGTTTTCCTGGCTTCCCATTTGGGAAGTTTTGAATTCGTCTCCAGATCTTGGGCCAAAACAGCTACTGAGTCACACTGGGGCTGCTGGGCCACATGTCATGGGTGTCGGTAGTGTTGTTAGTTGCTGTTGCCTGTTGATGCTGACGCGTTCTGTCCTTTCCCCCTGCCCTCCTCCTCCGTTTGCCCGCCCCGTTGCGGGGGGCCGTCTTGGAGGCCGCGTTGGCCATCTCGGGGGAGGGCGACGTGGGCTTCGGGGCTCTTTCTGGGCGGTCGGGCGGAGCGGCCGAGGCCCCACACGAGCGCCAGGCAGAGCTGCAAGCCGTGGGGTCGTCGTCGTCGTGGTCGTCGTCGTCGTCGTCGGTGTCGTTTTCGTCGTCGGTGTCGTCGTCGTCGTCGTCGTCGTCGTCGTCGTCGTCGTCGTCGTCGTCGGTGTCGGTGTCGTTTTCGTCGTCGGTGTCGTTTTCGTCGTCGGTGTCGTCGTCGTCGTCGTCGTCGTCGTCGTCGTCGTCGTCGTCTTCAGTGTCGTCGTCGTCGTCGTCGTCGTCGTCGGCGTCGTCGTCGTCGTCGTCGTCGTTGTCCTCGTCGTCGTCGGTGTCGTCGTCGTCGTCGTCGGCGTCGTCGCCGTCGCCGTCGTCGTCGTCCTTCGCCACCCCTTGGCCAGCAAAAAGATGGTGGCGCATCGACGACGCCCACAGTCGGGTCGAGGTATGAGATCGAGGTCGGTTCGGGGAGGGTGTCCTGATGCTCTTCGCGCGCTCGCTGGGCGCTCTCGTGCATCCTGGGGACAGTACCCTCGGATGGTCGATCTTCTCAGGAGGCACGAGTGCTTCTGAGGAGTCCCGCCGCCTTCTGAGAAAGCCTTCTCCTTCTCATGTCCCCTCCTCGCTCGCCGCCGATCGGATGTTCTGTGTGCTTTGGCCGGCGGGGTTCTCGTGCTCTTGAGAAATGTTTTTCTGGCCTACGTAGGTCCGAGTGCACGGCGAATCGCCTGCGCCCCTCTGCCTTTTGGAGGCGCCCGCGGCCGAACGCCGTGGCCAGAGCTCAACCACGCTATCGGACCGTCTGTGCCCGCCATATTGAGCGTCGTGGAGGTCTCCTTCCTGGGGCCCTCTCGGGGCCGTCTTGGGGGCTCTTGGGCCGTCAGGAGGCCATCCCGGAGGCCTCTTTGGCGCTCTTGCGACCATCTTGGTGGCCGATTTGGTCGTCTCAGGACGTCGGAAACAGAAAAAGAGCAACCCCCAACATGATTCAAACATCTATTGAGTATCAGTGAGGTTGGGCCCTCCTGGAAAGCCTTTGGATGCCTCCAAAAGGGGGTCCAGCGACAAGGGGGTGGTGCAATAGATTTGGTGCAATATGTGTGTATATATATATATATATATATGCGGGGTTGCCATACGTTTGGGGCGTGCAACACATTCCGGGGCGCGAATGTCTTGCTGGATTTTCGCGCGCAACATATTGCTTGCAACACACTGCAATACAAGTCTCCGGCGCAGTACACTTGCAATAGAATTGCCCCAATTCCATTGCACCACACCCTTTCAGCTGGACGCCCTCTTGGGTCACCCAAACTTGGGGCCATCTCAGGTGTCTCGGACGGACGTGTAGGCCATCTTGCCCGTCAGGGTGGCGGGCGCTGTGCGGATGCCTGGTCGTCTTGGGCGCGGCGGCGCGACCAGCCGAGACCCCATCGGGAGCTTTGCAAGACAGGCCCACGCAGCCTAACATTCAGTCGGGCGCGTTCCTCTACAGGAGGATGTTCAAAACTAGTAAGAAAATAGTCTGGGGACGATTTTTTCTAATATCATTGGGGTATTTGGGGGCAGCGTTGCTTTAGTATTTTGCGTTCGTCCAGAATCCGCCTGTAGGGGGACACCCCCGACTTAAACCTAACATTCGGCACGCCGTTTACCCCTGTGGCAAGCCCAGGGGCTGGCGGGTGTCTAGTGGCCTTCGAGCCATCCCGCCACTGTGGTTGGATCATTGGCCAGAGCCGTCCGCGAGGTATCTGTGTCGCGCGGCGTCGTATGCGCACAACTCGGCGGGGTTTCAGCCCGCTTTGCCACTTGCGCGTGGGGGCATGTCACGCCGTTGTACTGCTCGGACAAGAGTTCCGACCGCCTTGGGTCGCCAGGAAGAGGCCGTCGAGTGGTGTGCTGGGGGGTGGGGGGGGCGTGGGACCACCAACAGATAGAAAACTGCAGAGGAAAATGCTGCCAGGAGAGCTCCCAGTGCCTCTTCGAGTTCCTCCTCTTGGCCCCTCCTCCGGCGCCCCTTGGGGCCTCTTGGGCTCCTCTTAGGGCCTCGGATGCCCTCTCGGGTGGGCCTTGCGGGTTTCTTGGGCCGCTTGGGATGCCCTAGAAATCAAGTGGCCGAGAATGCGCAGTCGTACAGCTACACATAGTTCATTTCTCATTATTCGAGAGTTCTTTAATTTGCTGGGGGGGCCAAGATCCTTTCATTTCTAATTGTTCTATCCTGGGCCTCTTCCTGGCCACTAGGGGGCCAGGAACAATTAGAACCGAGCACAATTAGGAATGAGCACGGTTAGAAATGAACGACGTGTAATTCTGTTCACGCCAATGACCTTGGTCTCTTGGGGCGGCCCCTCCAAGTCGGCCCAAGGGGCTCCAAACAGAGCCTCGGGACGGGCCCGCGGGGCCACCTGTGCCATCTTGATGGCCTCCGTGACACCCAAATGCATTTTTGGGAGCGTCCGGGGGCCAGCAGGGCCCTTGGCGAACTCGTGCCCCCCGGCACGCCCCTCCCAGATGGTGTTTCGGAGCTTCGGGGGGGAACGTGGGCGAGGGATGGCCAGTCATCTCACATGCCGCTTCACCCGCAGCAAGCGGGAGCTGGCGCATGTTTGGTCCCACCTCCGCCCTCCCTCCCATCATCGGTCATCAACTTGTGTTACGCATAGATCCTGGACTCGGCACGCGCTCTTGCTTCACTGTCGCTCCACTCCTGGGCACGCCGGGTCCCCTCCGCGTGCCCCTTGGCGCTCCGCAGCGCGGCCTCGCGTGGAGGCCGCCTCGGCTCGAGGCAGCGGGCAGCCACGCCCCCCCGCGGGCTGTCTGCCCAGGGCGGCAGGGGGAGGGTAGCAGGGTCAGGACGGGATGCGCCTTACGATAGAGAGAAAGAGAGAGAGAGAGAGACAGAGAGAGAGAGAGAGAGAGAGAGAAAAATAGAGAGAGAGAGAGAGGGAGGCCTCCAGTGCAGACGCAAGGGGAGGGGCCGCAACCCTTCCGCGCAAGCGGGCAAGGGCAGAAGGGGCGGAGACGCATTGACAGCAATAGTGATCCTGAGGAGCGGGGAAGAAGGGAGGAAGGAAGAGGAGGACGCAGATCCTTGCCGAGGAGGAATGAGAGGAACGGGGGGGCAGAAGAGGGAGGAGGGAAGGAGGGAGGGTGGGATTTTTGTTGGATTGCGCATCTGATTCAAGCGCTGGCTGGTCAGTATAAAGATCGGCACTCAACTGGCTGAATATATAAGGGGCTGCTACCCAAAGAGTGATTCAGCACGCGTGCCAATTATGCAGACAACCGTTGTTGCTGCCCTCGCAAGGAAAAGATGGTAAGTAAGCGCATCAGCACGGTACAGCGAACGCAGTTGGAGGACAAGGAATCGGCACCACACGCAGACAGCAAAGACAGGGGCGGCCCTGGACTGATCATGTGTGCCGGGCCTTTTCGAGAGCACAAGACAGGTGGCAATCTTATGCCAAACGTCACGTACCTGAGGGAGAGACAATCTTCGGCCCCATGCCGTCACGCAGACGAGACCGCGGAGGAACATGATACATGATACATATATACATATATATATATATATATATATTCATATATATATGTGTATATATATGTATGTATGTATGTATGTATGTATGTATGTATGTATGTATGAATGTATATATATATATATGCACCTATATATATATACATATATATATATATGTGTATATCTCCGTAAGTGCTTCGCCCCATGCCGCCGGCCCCTTGTCTCGGAAAATGGGTGATGCAAAAGCTAAATCATGAGGTCTGGGCGCCGCCGTGAAGCAGTGTCGGGACATGTTTGTTTTTTTTCGACTCTGACCCTACGGATCTGCGTTTCGGGTGCCACCGAATGTCAGAAATGTAGGAAATTCTTGTGCTTTTGGACCCTGACCCTACGGATCTGCGTGAGGGGTGCCACCGGATATCAGAAATGTGGCAAATCCTATATGTTTTTGCACCCTGACCCCGCCGATCTGCGTGAGGGGTGCTGCCGAATCTTAGAAATGTGGCAACTCCCGGGTGTTTTTGCACCCTGACCCCGCCGATTTGCGTGAGGGGTGCCACCGGATTTCCAAATCCCGTGTGTTTTTGCATCCTGACCCCGCCGATCTGCGCGAGGGGGGTCAGCAAAATTCAGAAATGTTGCAAACCTTTTTATTTTTTGACCCTGGCCCCGCCGATCTGCATGAGGGGAGTCACCGAATTCAAGAAATTTTGCAAATCCCTTGTGTTTTGCATTCTGACCCCGCCGATCTGCGTGAGGGGTGCCACCGAATGTCAGAAATGTTACAAATCTCATATGTTTTTGGACCCTGACCCTGCCGATCTGCGTGAGGGGTGCCAGCAAATTTCAGAAATGTGGCAAATCCCTTGTGTTTTTGCACCCTGACTCCGCCGATCTGCGTGAGGGGTGCCACCGATTGTCAGAAATGTGGCAAACCCCTTGTG
>CAUYUJ010014725.1:316431-358931 GCA_963575745.1 Prorocentrum cordatum
CGGCGGCGGCGTCGGCTGCGGTGGCGGCGGCGACAACGGAGGCCACAGCGGCGGCGGCGCGCCGGCGGCGACCGGCGACGGCGGCTTGGACAGCGCGCGGAGCACCGAGAGGCCACCGCGGGTCGTCCCGGAGGGCGGCGCCGAGCCTCCCTGGTGGTGGTGGGGGGAGGCGGCGGCGGGAGCGTGGCCAGACACCTGCGGTTCGGATCGGGGGAGGGTCGAGGGCCGAGGCTGGGTGCTCTCTGGAGTGAGCGGGTGCGCGAGGAGGGGGAGGAGGAGGAGGAGGAGGAGGAGGAGGAGGAGGAGGAGGAGGAGGAGGAGGAGGAGGAGGAGGAGGAGGAGGAGGAGGAGGAGGGAGGAGGAGGAGGAGTAGGAGGAGGAGGAGGAGGAGGAGAGGAGGAGGAGGAGGAGGAGGAGGAGGAGGAGGAGAGCAGGAGGAGGAGGAGGAGGGAGGGGGGGGGGAGGAGGAGGAGGAGGAGGAGGAGGAGGAGGAGGAGGAGGAGGAGGAGAGGAGGAGGGCAGGAGGAGGAGGGAGGGAGGGGGGAGAGGAGGAGGAGGATGGAGGAGGGAGGAGGGAGGAGGGAATAGGGAGGAGGGAGGAGGGAGGAGGGAGGAGGGAGGAAGGAGGAGGGAGGAGGGGGAGGATTGTTGTCCCCTGCTAGCCCTGAGGCGTGACCGAGGTTACACAACGTTAGTCTGTGCTGCTGGCAGCCTTTGCTGCTGCCTCTCTGGCCTGGACGCGTGCGAGCAACGCACGCATTCCAGGAGTCGACACCAAGCCCTCGAGGCCAGCTGCCGAAGTCGCAGCGTCGGGCGGAGGAGGGGCGGTGGCAGCATAGCACAGATAGCTGACTCCTCGCCGTGAGGAGCCCGAAACACGATCATCCTCGTTCCTGTAATGAGGATACAAACCAAACACAATTCTCGGCAGTGTAGTCTTGGCGCCCGCGAGCTTGCGTCCAAAACATTCTGGACCGAGCTTGAAGCACTGCTGTGCAGAGTGGACTCCGCACGTCGTGCAGACAAATCATACTCAACTTCTTGTCGCGACGCACGACGACAGTCTGGGCCAACGTGTGGCCCTTACTAAAATCTACCACACATTGCCACGTCTTGCTGGGTCCTTTGCAACCCAGCATTGTGCGCGACTCTGGGTCCCGCGAAAAAATTAGGCACCGCAGGCACCTGGCACAGTTGTCGTCCAAATGCTCCCAGTGGTGCCACCCTCCAGACTTCAAAAACTTACATCTAGGCCCCAGAGAGTCCCTTTCGAGTCGCTCCGAGGGGAAAACAAACAAAACTTTGGCCGCGACTCGGGCCGCGAACACTAACTTATCCAACCTGTCACTAACGTGTTTCCACTGTTCATCGGTCGGTTAAGGATGGTGGAGGAGGGCTTGCCTAGCTAATGAATCGGCCAGCTGATTACCTACACCGATTCTCCTCTGGGGCCCAGGGAGGCCGTCGAGGACTTCTTGGGACCCGTGGGCGGCGGCCTGGATAACTTGAAACGAGTGGTCCTTCTTCTCATGGAGTAAGGCACCTCTTCTCATATCCCCGTACCTATGCTTCCTGGACTGCTGGTGACACGGGTCGGTGTTACAAAGCTTGGTGACGGTATCACCGTCAGAGTATCGATCTCCGCTGTATTCAAAACGTGGGGGCGACCGCCATAGCCTGAAGCTCGGCAGCCTGCGGCGTCTGGTGCAGCACGTCCCACACCGTTCCTTCAGCATAGGCCACAACATTGCCTGGGCTGTCCAGGAAACCCAGGCATACGCAGCTCGAGACAAGTCTCTTATGACATGTCGTGAGCAAGGCCCATCCATACAAATGCCGAGACATTTCAAATCCAGGGGGTCCCGGGGGATAACATTACCGCAGGGGGTCGTGCAGAACAGGATTGGGGTTGTTACTTGGAGGAGGGAGGTTGGTCCCAGGATGGTGCCAATTGGGCTCGTCCCAGAACGCGCGGTCATCACTGTCGACAGCCTCCCTCAACCACTCGGGGTGATCGGCCGCAGCTTGCTCACGCGCCTGTACAGCGTCAGCATGCTGGCATCCCCAAAGACGATGCTTCACACCGTCGGGCTCGCCGCACAGCGGGCACTTGTCGTCGCTGTTGTAACCTGCAGCCTTGGCCCTGGTGCGTGCCCACACACCTCCACAACAACAAATGATGGCCATATATTTTCCCGCGAGGTGAGTTTCTTGGACCCAGGGCCCAGAAGTTGGACCAGGGGTTCCGTGCACACCCGAGAATCTTCAAAGCCAGGGTGGAGCTCAACAAGAACCCTTTCATGATGCCTCTGGGTTCCACGTTCCAGGAGCTGGCCGACGAGGGAAGGCGAGTTAAAGCCGAGGTGAACAACTCTATCGAAATCGTCAAGCCACGTCAGAGCCGAAGTGGAGCGCCATCCGATACGATTCAGTGGCAAGTGCATTCCCTGGATGGGCCAACGAGAGCTCTTCCAAGACAGCTCAGGGCCGTGGGGGGCGGCGCTCCACATCTGGCACAACTCCTTCACACTATACATTGAAGTGCTAGGGCTCGTGAGAGCACCCACACAACATGAGACCAGTGCAAGGCTGGCGCCACTCCAGCCCTCCATACAGGGTCTCCACAGAACGCTAACTTGGCATGGAGGGGGGTTCCCTTGTGGTAGGGTGGCTCCTATAAGACAATAACACCCTCTGAGCCTTCTTCATTTCCTGGTCATCCATGCCAACTATAGCGGACCCGAAAGTAGCAGCAGGTACCACGCCTGTCAAAATCCAATGCCGGGCAGACATGTCGCGAAACCTCTGTTTTCGTTGCCACAAAGCGTGTTTAGCCGAACGATTTTGACCCACGGCGAGATCCGTGCCGAGCACCACTGCGCTGTTGGTGACGGTGCCAGCCAGACCCCCGAGCAGCTTGCCGAGCCTGCGCGCGAGGGGCAGCGAGTTGGCGAACGTCGTGATTTTGTCAGCCCGCAACTGCACGTGCAGGTAATCTCGAAACACTATGAACATGGCCGCTGCAGCCTTGGACATCCTATCAAGAACCTCGATATCACTGTCACCTTCTGTTGTGAGTGAGTCGTCATCTACATGCGAACTGAGCTGCGCCAGCGGGTGATCACGAGTGAGCTGATCGAAACCTTCAATACTGTAAACCCTCGCGTACAAATCGTTGAAGATGTCACCCGCTGGCAGTCCAGACATCGCAAAATATAGCGTAGCAGAGTATTGCGGACCTAGACGAAGCAGCCTGTGACCCCTCCAAAAGTTGTGGATAGTTTTCACGATAACATGGTTAAATCCATGGGCCAGGGCGTGGGTCCTGAGGAGTTCCAAATCAAAACTTTCATCGTACTTGGTTCCATCCCAGATAACTCCAGCAGCGACGCGTCCTGTGTGAGCCGAGATTTCAGCTCTGGCAGCCTGGTGCCACGCCGCTTCTTCAGCACTGCGTCCAGGTCCAAACGCCCAGAACCTACGAGGATAATCTTCATTGAACCTCAACAGGAGGGGTATCCGTAAGCGCTCCCACACTCTGACAGGTCCCGCACGCAACAGAATGGGTCGGACACCCCCCTTCGGTTTCTCGAGGAGGGGGAAGAGCATCCGGAACAATTGCTTGGGGAAAAGTCCGAGGCTCTCCACGGCCTGAAACAAGGTCGCCAACGTTTCAAGGGCCGCGTCCGACACCGGCGACAATTTTTTTGGGTGAAGTTTGTCTCACGATTGGCTCGCGCTGGCCGAAAAGGACGCACTGGCGCTCCTAATATCGGCGGCCGAGGCACGGGGGAGGCGATCACGGTCAGGCACTTCAACAAGCGCTGGCTTGACAGAGGCATGCCAGAAATTGGCATGCGTTTCACCCTCAACCCTCAAGAGCTTCTGGGGGCCACTACTAAAAGTACCTGGGTGGACCTGGACGACCGTGGGGTTCCACTTCTGCTAGCATTTCGCGAGGCGTTACATGGCCCGAGCTCCCCCTTTTTACGCTTTCTCTTGCCATTCACCCCAACTGTCCTGCGTGGCCTTCCAGAGGCCCTGGTCGGCAATGACGTAATAATAATAAGAAGAAGAAGAAGAGGTGGAGGAGGTGAAGGAGGAGGAGGAGGAGGACGGAGGGGGACGGAGGACGGAGGAGGGAGGAGGAGGAGGAGGAGGAGGAGGAGGACGGAGGAGGAGGAGGACGGAGGAGGAGGACGGAGGACGGAGGAGGAGGAGGAGGAGGAGGAGGAGAAGAGGAGGAAGAGGAGGAGGAGGAGGAGGAGGAGGAGGCGAGGAGGACGAGGAGGACGAGGAGGAGAGGAGGAGGAGGAGGAGGAGGAGGAGGAGGAGGAGGAGGGAGGAGGACGGAGGACGGAGGACAGAGGAGGAGGAGGAGGAGGAGGAGGAGGAGGAATTTGAGCGTCGGCGCGACTCTCTTGGCATCGACTCATCAGCGCATCAGCGCATCAGGAGGAGCAGGAGGAGGAGGAGGACCGAGGCAGGGGGCGCGAGGTTGCAGCAGCTGCTCGCGTCCCGCAGCCCGGGCCCGCGGAGCCGTCCTTGCTCCAGGGGGCGGCGCGAGGGCGCGGAGCCGTTCTTGCTCCAGGGGGCAGCGCTCCGCGAGGCGCGCAGCGCGGAGCGGCAGCCTCAGGACTTCGCCTGGGGCCCGACGTCGTTCGAATACGCTCGCGATGGAATCTGCCCAGGAGGCCTCAGGCTCACACGCGCGACCGATCCACGACTGGCGGCGGCGCGAGGGCCCGAAGGCGACCGCGCCCCGCGAAGCGCGCAGCGCGCGGAGCGGCGGCCTCCTCCGGCCTCCGCCGGGGGCCCGGCCCACCCGACGTCTGGCGCACCTGGCATCGCTCGGACGTGTGCCTGTTTTGTCTTCGGCGAGGTTCACCGAGGGGCATCCTGGATCAGCCTGCGGAGAGGAGGAGGAGGAGGAGGAGGAGGAGGAGGAGGAGGAGGAGGAGGAGCGCGGTCGCCTCCGCGCCTGCAGAGCGCCGTCCTCGCTCCCTGGGGGGGGGGGGGGGGGCGCGAGGGCGCGAAGACTCGGAGGTTGATAGGCCTCCTACCCTGACGCGTCGATTAGCGAATTGGCCGTTTTAGGTTCGCGAAAGGGCGTCGCGGCCGTCATTCTTGCGGGTCCAGGCCCGTCGGTTTCGGTCCTAGGCCGTTTTCACTGAAGGGAGGGTTATACTCAATCCACCGCCGAAAGGCGCCCGCCGACGCCGAGCACGCCGCGCGGAGCGGCAGCCTCTGGCCTCCGCCTGGTGCCCGACGTCGTTCGAGCATGATTTCTCTCGCTTCGCGGGGTGCACGTCCGGAGCACGTGCAGTCACGTCGTCGCAGGGCCTCCTGGGGGCCACCTGGGGGCCTCCTGGAGGCCTCTTGGGAGCTTCTTTGGGCCTCTTGGGGACTTCTTTGGGGCCTCTCCCCCAACCTCCTTTTTATACTCCCTCCCCATCTTCCCTTCCGGCGCAGGCTCTAATCATGGGCGCCGCCGTGACCAACTTCCACCTGGCTGGCGCTGCGCCGCAGTTCGCCCAGGGGGAAAAAAAAACATTACACTCCAGTCGTTGTGTGGCCTTGTGAGAGCTTCTTTGAGGCCTCTTGGAGGCTTCTTGGGGTCTTCTTGGAGGCCTCTTGGGTTTTTTTGGGGGCCCCTTGGGGGCCTCTTGGGGGCCTCTCGTGGCCTCTTGGGGGCGTCTTGGGCCGTCTTCGGGCGCTTTTGCGCCGTTCCGCCCCTTCGGAGGCCGTCCTGGGGGCCTCTCGCGGCCGCCTTGGGGTTCTCTTGGGGTCCTCTTGGGCCGTCTCAGGGTGTTTTTTGGGCCGCCTTGGGAGCCTTTTTTGGGCCGTCTTGCGGCCCTTCTGGGCCGTCTTGCGGCCCTTTTTTCAGGGGTTTCTTTGACCATCTGGGGGGAATTTTGGTGGCTGCCTGGGCGGCCATGGGCTTCTGAGAGTCGAGACAGGCGAGAACGTGAAAATCATTTAAAAAACTATAGGGAATTGATGGTCTTGGCTTCTAGAGGCACTCTTGGGGGTCGTCTTGGGGCCCTCTTGGGACGTCTTAGGAGTTTCTTGGGCCCTTTTGGGGCCATCATGGACCGCCTTGGAGCCGTCTTCGCCCGTCTTGAAGCCATATGAAGCCGTCTTGAAGCCCTATTGGGCTTCCCAGAGGGCCCAAAGTCCCGACTCATCGATTTTACATAGGTTTTGGTACGCTTTTGAGCCCCAAATAAGGATCTCCATCTTGGGTCGACGGATGTGGCGTAGCCCCTGGGGGGGGTTAGGGGGGGAGACATAATGACGTAACGCAATACAATATGTGGCAAGTGTGCAACAAGTGGGGGCCTCTGAGGGGTTTCTGGTTTTTTTTGGGGGGGGCCTCTCGGATCCCCGTGGGGGCGCCTTGGGCCGCCACTTGGGCCGTCTTGATGCGCTCTTGCGCTGTCTGGTCCGCTCGGAGGCCGCCTTGGGGGCTTGTAGAGGCCGCATTGGGGCTCTCTTGGGGTCCTTTTGGGCCGTCTTAGGGGGCCTCTTGGGGCGTCTTAGGGGCCTCTTTGGGCCGTATTGGGGCCCTCTTGGGCCGTCTTGGGGCCCTCTTGAGGGCGTCTTGAGCTGTCTTGGGGCCATTTTGGAGGCTGCTTCGGCCGTCCTGGGCCTCTGAGGGTCGAACTAGGCGAGAGCGTTCAAATCTTTCCAAACCCTAAGGAAAATTAATGATGCTGGCTTCTGGAAGCGCCCTGGGGTGTCCTATTGAGGCCCTCTTGGGGCGTCTTGGGAGTTTTTTTGGCCGTCTTGGGGCCGTCTTGGCCCGTCTTGGGGCCATCTGGAGCCGTCATGAGGCCCTGTTGGACCCCCAAGAGGCTTTGTTGGACCCCCAAGAGGGCCAACATGCCCAAATCATAGATGTTCCATAGGTTTTGGTAGGTTTTTGAGCCCCAGGAGGGGGTCGTGAGCCTGGGTCGGTGGATGTGGCGTGGCGCTGGGGGGGGTTAGGGCGGGAGACATAATAGTGTAACACAATACAACACGTGGCAATTATGCAAGCATTGGACACATTGGATCCATTGCATTAGGGCTTCCACTTCGCTGCGCGACCTGCCTCCGGCAACACGTCACTTCCGGACGTGGATTCTACAGGCTTGCGCCACATCCGCCGACCCCTCCATAGGCTACTGCGCGTCCAGGACTGCATTCCACGAGGCTTGTCCGATTCCTGGGAGGTTATTGGGGGCGTTTGGGGGCTCTGTTCGGGCTCCCGAGGGGTCGGCATACCTTTCTCACGGTCTCCTGACGTCGTCATCGTTGTCCGTCGTCTGTGTCGCAGTCACGGTATTCGCCGTCCTCGTCCCAGTCGACGGTCGTCCGTCGTCCGTCGTCCGTCGTCCGTCGTCGTCGTCGTCGTCGTCGTCGTCGTCGTCGTCGTCGTCGTCTGTCGTCGTCTGTCGTCGTCGTCGTCGTCGTCGTCGTCGTCGTCGTCGTCGTCGTCGTCGTCGTCCGTCGTCTCGGCCGTCGTCGTCCCAGTCGTCCTTCGTCGTCGACGTCGTCGGCGTCGTTCGTGGTGAATGACAGGGCGGGTATGCGGGGGGAGGGGGGGGGGGGACAAGCGGCACGGTCGGCAGCGGGGGAGCACGAGCAGCCGGAGTCGCAGCCCCTCGCCGCGCGGACCGACGCCCGAGTCGTGACCAGTGTCTCCTCCTCCTCCTCCTCCTCCTCTCCTCCTCCTCCTCCTCCTCCTCCTCCTCCTCCTCCTCCTCCTCCTCCTCCTCCTCTCCTCCTCCTCCTCCCGCCTCCCTGCCCCTATCCCCCCCCCTGTCTTGCCTGCTTGCTGCCCTGGCCTCCTGCCTGCCTTCGGCCCCGCCTCCCAACTGCACGCTGCCCTGCCTACGGTTCGCCCGGATGTCCTTCCCCGCGGGCCGCCCCCGAAGACCTGGCGGCGCGCCTGCGGGCGCTTGGCTCCCGCACTGCAGGGTGCCCGAAGGAAGCGGAAACCATGAATTACACATTGTTCGTTTCTATTCGAGAGTTCTTTGATTTTGGGGGGGCCCAAGATCCTTTCATTTCTAATTGTTCTTTCCAGGGACTCTTCCTGGCCACTAGGGGGCCAGGAAGAATTAGAAACGAGCACAATTAGAAATGAGCACGATTCGAAATGAACGACCTGTAGACCTCGCCATCCCTGGGGGGCTGCGATCTGCGAAGCCGTCGCCACTTTCGAGGGTGATTGTGGGTCTCGCGGGGCGACGTCGCATGCAGGCTTAAATTTGACCTCGCCATCCCTGTGGGGCTGCAACCTGCGAAACCGTCGCCCCTTTTGCGGGGCTGCTGGTGGGCCTAGCGGAGCGACGTCCCACGCAGACCTAAACTAGACCTCGTCATCCTTGGTGGGCTGCGATCTGCGAAACTGTCGCCATTTTCGAGGGTTGCTGGGGGGTCCAGCGGAGCGACGCCCCACGCAGACCTAAACTAGACCTCGCCGTCCTTGGTGGGCCGCGACCTGCGAAACCTTTTCGAGGGCTGCTTGGGAGCCCAGCGGAGTGACGGCCTACGCAGAATCATTTTCGACCTCGCCAGCCCTGGGGGTGCTGCAATCAGCGAGATTGTCGCCATTTTCGAGGGCTGCTGGGGGGTCCAGCGGAGCGACAGAACGCGCAGACCTAAATTACACTTCGCCATCTAAGGGGGGCTGCGGTCTGCGGAATTGTCGTCCGTTTCGAGGGCTACTGGGGGGTCTTGCGGGGTAGCGTCCCGCGCAGAGTTAAATTAGACCTCGCCGTCCTGGGGGGGCTGCGCTTTGGCGAAACAGTCGCCCCTTCGAGGTCTGGTGGGGGTCCGTCGTATGCACACGTAAACTAAACAGCGCCATCCTTTGGGGGTTGCGATCTGCGACGTTGTCGCCGGTTGTGCAGGGCTGCTGGGGGGTCCAGCAGAATAACGTCCCACGCAGATTCATATTTGACCTTGACGTCCCTTGGGGGCTGCGAGCTGCAATCGCCACTTCCGACAGCTGCTGGGATGCCCAGCAGAGTGACCTCCCACGCATATTGAGATTCGCCTTGATATCCTGTCCCGCGGGCCGCCCGGAGACCTGGCGACGCGCGTGCGGGCGTTTGGCTTCCGCATTACAAGGTGCCCAAAAAATAAAACATAAACAAACAAAGAACCTGGCGTGCGAGGGCGGCCTCGCTCGCTGTTTGCATTACCTATGAACAGCTGACCCTCTGGAGCGCCAGAGCGACATGGCGCGGGCCGCGCTGCTTGTCCAGCATTTCATCGGGAAATGATCGCCACCCTCTTTTCTTATCCTGCCTCTTTCGTTGTGGTCCTCTTGCTCCTTCCGCTGTCTAAGTCGTGATCCTTCTCCGCATTCCCTCCCTCATTTCCTCTTCGAGTCTGGGGCCTCAGTCATCGTCCGTTTGTTGTTGTCTGTGAGTCGCGCGGCGTGCGCGCGTCCCATAGTTCGCGCGAGCACTGGTGCACATTGTGCTGTCAGCAACCATACATATCTGGACCAGCTCCCCTTAAGAGTTACTGCTGATGGGTTGGGTGGGTCGCACGGTAATCATGTCGGCGTTGCTGGGCCCCCTTTTCGTTATGCTCCATCTCCTCCTCCTCCTCCTCTTCGTCACTCTCAGATCCTCCAGATAGTCCTATTCCGATCACTCACGCCCATCACGGGGTCCACCAGATGGTTCCACACTCGAATCGGCCCCCCGCGCTTTCAAGGCTGATGCTATTTATTATGGTTTCGTTTTCTTTGTTCTTTTTGTTTGGCGAGGAATGGATCCGACATCTGGTCCGAATCGTCTCCGTGTTCTCGCGCTTTGCTATGTAAGGCCAGGGGTGGGCCTGTGATTTCGGTGTGTAACGTCGAGAGAGGGGTGTCGCCGCGCCGTCGTTCACACTTTCGACGGCGTTCTCCGTGCGCTCGTTGCCTCACGCCAGCCCGCCTGTCTTTCCCGTAACTCTATCACTTTCTCTCTCTCTCTCTTTCTCTCTCTCTCTCTCTCTCCCTTCCCCCCTTCTGCCTTCTTCGTCGACCTCCACGTTCATGGCATCCGATGGCCATCCTCATTCGCCCGCTCCTTCCTCTTTACCTCCTCCCCGTTTCTCCCCCCTCTTCCCCCCTTTCCGCCTCTTCAGTCCCCCCTCATCCCTGCTCCCTGCACGTTCCCCGTTCATGGACAGGTGCCATCGCAACAGTTTGATGCTTCTTCGTTTGCCCGCACCTTCGCGCGTGAACAAATCGTTCTTTCCCCACTCCTGCGCACAAGCGTGCAAGCGCATCGAGCGAACGCGGTGTCAACAAACACCGGCAGGGATGTCAGAAAAATGAGCCGATCCCCCGTCCAGGCCTCGAGGCCCCCTTTGCTGAAGCAAACGATGATGTATTGCTTTGTTGGGGAAGCGTCTGGAACAAGGCGCACGGCGCGAAACGCCAATGCTATCTGGTGTATAGTCATACATACATATGTACATGTGCATTCGTATCCAAGGCCCGGCGGGCCGGGCTTCGGGGCCGTGGCCCCGCGGATGCGGGGCGTTTCTCCTGGAGCGAGCCAATGGGGCCGCGTGCCCGCGGGATCGCGAACTGGAATCCAGACCGCGAGGGCACGGACACGGAAAAATTCGCCGCGCGTGACCATATGTCCGTCGACGCTGGTTTTTTTGTATCCCGGCGTCGGCGTCGTCGATATCGCCGCCGCCGCCGTTTTTGCCGTCGCCGTCGCCGCCGTCGCCGTCGTCGACGTCGCCGCCGTCGTCGCCGTCGCCGCCGTCGCCGTCGTCGTCGCCGTTGCCGCCGTCGCCGTCGTCGTCATTGTCGTCGTCGTCGTCGTCGTTGTCGCCGTCGCCGCCGCCGCCGTCGTCGTCGTCGTCGTCATTGTCGTCGTCGTCGTCGCCGCGGAGGACGCCGCGAGGTCGGCGTCGTCCAGGATACCCATCGCGGAGTTCCCGCGGCTGCCAGACCGCGGGCGCCCCGTCCGCCCCCCCCCGCGCCTGCCGCCGCGCGCCCGCCAGCCTGCCGCCCTCTGCCCCATCCTGCCTTCCGGGGGCAACAGCAAAGGGGGGATGAACGCAGGGTTAACTCGGGCATGTCCCCCCTACAGGAAGAATGTTCAAAAATAGGCAAAAGGATTGTCAGGGGACGATTTGTTTTGCTATCTGTGGCTCTCTTCGAGTATTGTTTGGCAAACGTACACTTTCCCTCAAAATCCGCCTGTAGGAGGACATGCCCGACATAAGCATAGGGGGGACGAAGTTTCGGGCGTGTGAGGTTCGAGGCTTTCGGACGCTGTCGCACGCCCAGAGATCCGACGTCGTGATTTTTGTCAATGCAGGGTCCCTGGGAGTCTCGGCCCATTCCCCAGGACCGGTTTTTCATCCTGAGTCGTTTTTTGACGGTCCCGGGGCCCGGCGAGGGCCTCTCGAGGCCGAGAACTACGAAAAACCTCCGTCTTGATTTTTTCAATACGTTGGATCTCTGGGGGGTCGTCTGTTTCTTCCAGCCCCGGGGGTGCTCTTCGGCGGCTGCGCTTCGCCGAGAGCGTTTTTTTGTTTTTCCGAAATGCGCGAGCTCGTCCCGGGCGGCCGCCGGAGGCCCGAGCTATGACCCTAAGACCTCCATGGGGATACACACATTGTTCGTTTCTACTTCTTCGGAAGTTATTTGAATTTTGTGGGAGGCCAAGATCCTTTCATTTCTGATTGTTCTATCCTGGGCCTCTTCCTGGCCACTAGGGGACCAGGAGCAATTCGAAACGAGTACGCTTAGAAATGAGCACGATTAGAAATGAACGACGTGCAGGCTTAAGTCGGGCCTGTCCCTCTACACAGGAGGAATATTCAAAATACTGAGGAAATAGTCGGGGGACGATTTCTAGTATGTTTGAATATGTTCGCTCATTTCTTTAAAAAACTATTTTTCAGTTTCCTCGAAAATACTCCTATAGGGGGGCACGCCCCTAAGGATAGGCTCAGGGGAGATGCATCGATCCCAATCGCCCATTGATCGCCGACAGGAGCCCGATAGCCCACCCCGCCGAGGAGCGCGTGGCTCCGCTACCGGGGGGCTATCGCTGATCTATCCGTGATGTATCGTCGACTTCTTCAGGTCGATGTTCCCCCCTCCCCTTGTGCCAGTGCCCCCCCTGTCGCTGCCCCTCAGCCCTGGCCGGGCCGGGCGGGGCGGTCCTGGCCGTGCTGGCGGCGCCGGCGGAGGTTGCATCGGCGATGTACCGTTGACTTCCGGTTGATGTTCCCCCCTCCCCCTGCCCTGAGATGCGACGTAGTGAACAAACTGCAGTATCGTGGAGAATCACTCGGGCTCGGGCTCGGGCTCTCGGACTCGGGCTCGGACTCGGGTTCGGGCTCTCGCGCTCGGGCTCGGGCTCGGGCTCGCGCTCCCCCGTTCTCGTTTTCCTTCAGCCCTGGCCGGGCTGGTTGGGGCGGTCCTGGCGGCGCCAGCGGCGCCAGCGGATGCCCGCGCGGAGGACGCCTCCGGCGGCGGGCCGCGCCGAGGCGCCCAGAGCGCAGGGCCGGGTGGGCAAGGAGAGGGTGGCCGCGGATTGAAGAGTTAAGTTGGGCATGTCTTTCTTCAGGGGGGAGATTCGAAAAGAGTCAAAAAGTAGTCGGGGGTCGATGTTTTGACTATTCTTGGCTATTTGGGAATCTGTCTTGACTAGTTTTTTTGTTCGTCCAAAATCCGCATGCAGGAGGACATGCCCGAGCTACACCCGACCTACAGGAAGAGGGGGGAGCCCGACGGCAGAGAGCCTGCGGGCGAGGGGAGCGCTGCCTTCCCGAGGCGTCCCCAGGGCAGGACCGCCCGTGACGAGGACATCGACCGAGACGCCAGGAGCTCAGGGAAGGATCGGCAGAAGCAGCGGATTCGGATGCAATTCCTGCTGGCAGGTCCGATTCTGATTTTGCCCTGGTCCGAAATCCGGTTTCAACCCCGTTTCATCCAGCTTTATCCCGCTGAATCCGCTGCCTATTTCCGTTCACTCCGCGGCCTAATCCAACGTAGCAGCCCCCAATGGGGCGCAATCTTCCTGAATCCTTCCGGCGAAGCCCTCCCAGTATTTGCCTCCTAGGAGACGGATTAGAAGAACCAGCGAAGGAGAAGCTCCAAGACCGAAAACACGTCGGAGCGTTGTACACTCGGGCCGCTGAAGCAGGAACCGCTTTGGTTGGGGCGAGGCCCAGTGCTCCTTGACTGTGTGGCAGTTTGTCCTAGGTTTTCCTCAGGACTTCGAGGAGAGGTTTCACCCCTGGCTATGCCAGTACCCCCCTCACCATGCAACTCCCTCCCCCTTCTCTGCCATTCACCCCCCTAACGATGTCGGTGTTTCGCCCCCTAACTGTGCAGCACAAGCACTCGCCGCGGGCTGGACCCAGGAGCCAGAGTCTTTATCCTCCCCTCCTCCTCCTCCTTTTCCCCCCCCTCCCCATCCTCCTCCTCCTCCTCCCCTCCTGTTCCCTCCCCATCCTCCTCCTCCTTTTCCCCCTCCTCCCCAATCTCCTCCTCCTCCTCCTCCTCTCCTCTTCCTCCTCCCCTCCTCGTCCTCCTCCTCCTCCTCTTCCCTCCTCACCCTCCTCCTCCTCCTCCTCCTCCTCCTCTTCCCTCCTGCTCCTCTTCCTCTTCCCTCCTCCTCCTCCTCGTCGTCCTCCTCCTGTTCCTCCCCAGACCCCCTCGCGCTGTGAAACAATCACGACGGGAGTTCCTTCGCTTTTTTTGGCCTCTGGGTGCCCTCGCCAGGCCTCGGCACCGCAAAAAAGGATTCAGGATGAAAAACTTGTCCCAGGGAATGGGTCCAGGCCCCTGGGGGTCGACGTTGTGAAAGGAATCACGACGTCGGCGGTATGGGTCCTCCTCCTTGTCCACGGGGCACGGTCCCTCCTCGTCCTCGTCCTCCTTGTGCTTGCCTCGCGCCTTCGAGGACGACCGCCCCGAACCGTCGTCGCCCTCGCCCCTCTCGTGCCCCCTCTATTGCTGCTGAGGGGGCGGCCCGCGCCCGCTGCGCCTCCGCCCTTCCGCCCGCAGGCAGGGCTTCTGGTCGGAGCCGTGGTTCGGGGCGTGCATCGTCTCGGTGCTGAGGAGCCCCTCTTCCCAAGCTGCCCCCTTCTGCTCGGCGTCCTCCTCCTCGTCTCACTCCTCCTCCTCCTCCTCCTCCTGCTTGTCCTCCTGCTGCTTGTCCTCCTGCTCCTCCTCCTCCTCCTCCTTCTCCTCCTGCTCCTGCTCCTCCTCCTCTGGATTTCACAAGTTCTGTTGGCAGACGATCTGGGAATTTCAGTTCGTAGGGTTTACCGCCCCCAGAAGATTGATTGGATGGAGCGGGCACAGGACAGGGTCGAATGGAGAGGGAGCGAGGATTCGTGGTTTCACTGGCATGTACTGAGGTGAACCAGGGGCGCGCACCATATTGTAGTGTCTGGTGCGACCTGCTGGACGGCCACCGTCGTAGCTACCACCACCTCCAGCCCGACCCCCAAATCCCGTTCTATTTTGAATATATCACCCCTGTTTCGCACTCACAGACGTGTCTGTAGGGTGGGCCAAACGTTTCGCTGACGACTTCCTCACCTTCCGTGATCCTGAGGTTTGGAGTCTTCCATGGTTTCAAGGATGCATGGGGTCGTTTTGCCCCACCCGGCAGGTTTGGATTGTCAGATTTCAAGAACAGGCCCCCCGTCCAAACCCACCCTGCATACGGGGGCCTCCGGACCCCGAGTTGTCCCGATGGTCCCAGGTGCCCCGCCTGGCGCCCGGACAACCCCACCCTGCCTACCGCGGCCTCCAGACCCCAAATTGTCCCGATGGTCACGGGTGTCCCGCCAGGCGCCCGGCGAACCCCACCTTGCATACCGCGGCCGCCAGACCAACAGAACATGGCAGAACGGAACAGAGCATGACAACGCATGACATAACATAGCAATCGCATTACACAGTAGAGCATAGCATCACATCAAACAACATACAAGAGAAGAACATGGCATAACATAAGACTGCATACCACAACATACTATAACATCGCCGAACATACTATGGCATACCTTGACATAACGTGTCATAGCACAGCACGGATCACAAAACATGTGTTAGCACGACAGCAGAGCATAGTGACGACGAGCACGACATCACACAGCATGCCACAACATAACATGACATAACATAGCACGAGCATGACAGACCACGGCAGAACATAACATAGCAATGCAATGACAAGCACCAGAGCATATCATAACATCACAG
Organism: Prorocentrum cordatum; assembly: GCA_963575745.1. NCBI lineage: Eukaryota > Dinophyceae > Prorocentrales > Prorocentraceae > Prorocentrum > Prorocentrum cordatum. The sequence continues at coordinate 331,679 of CAUYUJ010014725.1, forward strand.
AACATGCCAGATCAGAACATGACATAGCAAACTACGACAGAACACAACATAACATGGCATAATCCGACATACTGTAACACACCTTGGCATACCATATCATATCATGGCACAACATCGCAGAGTATATCATAACACGGCAGCAGAGCATAGCGACGACGAACATGACAGAACACAACATGGCACAACAAAACATGGCATATAACAACACGAGCGTATCATAACATGGTAGAGCAGACCATGTCAATAGCATTACAACACAAAACATCACATAGCATCACATACAATACCATAACATAGTATGGCAGAACATACAACGGCATGACACAACATAACATAACATAACCGAACATACCATAGAAAGAGTGCATTATGTGGCCGCTTGGAGGGGGGGGAGGGGGGTTTGGAACCGGACCCACTCCCCCCTGGATGAAGGGGGAAGGGGGGGGAGGGGTTCGAACCCCTTCCCCCCCTCCCCCTCCTCCCCCCCCTGCGTCCCCTCTCCTCGGGCCGGCGCTTGCGTCGGCGGCGGCGGGGACGACGATTTCCATTTCTGGGCCGGCGCCGGCCGGCGCCCTGCGTCGGCGGGCGGCGGTGGCGGGGAGCGTCGACGAGGACGACGGCGGTGGCGGACGGCGGCGGCAGTGGCGGGGAGCGTCGATGGGGAGCGGGCGGGGCGGCGGGGAGCGGGTGGTGGTGGTGGTGGGTTGTGGTGGTGGTGGTGGCGGTGGTGGTGGTTGTGGTGGTGGTGGTGTGGTGGTTTGTTGTGGTGGTGGTGGTTGTGGCGGTGGGTGGTGGTGGTGGTGGTAGTGGTGGTGGTGTGGTGGTGGGTTGTGGTGGTGGTAGTGGTGGTGGTGGTGGTGGGTTGTGGTGGTGGTGGTGGTTTGGTGGTGGTGTGGTGGTGGTTTGTGGTGGTGGTGGTGGGTTGTGGTGGGTTGTGGTGGTGGTGGTGGGTTGTGCTGCTGGTATAGTGGTGGTGGTTGTGGCGGTGGTGATGGTGGTGTGGTAGATGTGGTGGTGTTGGTGGTGGTGGTAGTGGTGGTGGGTTTTTGTGGTGGTGCTGATGGTGAGTTGTGGTGGTGGTGGTGGTTGTGGTGGTGTGGTGGTGGTGTCGTGGTGGTTTGTGGTGGTGGTGTCGTGGTGGTTTGTGGTGGTGGTGGTTGTGTGTTGAGGCGGTGGTGGTGGTGGTAGTGGTGGTGTGGTGGTTTGTGGTGGTGGCGGTGGGTTGTGCTGCTGGTAGTGGTTGTGGCGGTGGTGGTGGTGGTGTGGTAGATTGTGTTGGTGGTGGTGGTGGTAATGGTGGTGGTTTTTTGTGGTAATGGTGGCGGTGGCGGTGGTGATGGTGAGTTGTGGTGGTGGTTGTGGTGGTGGTGGCTGTGGTGGTGGTGGTGGTTGTGTGGTGCTGTTGGTGGTGGTGGTTGTGGGTTGAGGCGGTGGTGGTGGTAGTGGTGGTGAAGGGTAGTGGTGGTAATCGTCGCTGCGTCCCCGCCGTCGCCGGCGCCAGCGCCAGCGCTGCTGGCCGCCGCCAGCGCTGGCGCTGGCGCGAGGGGGGGGGGTTGAACCCCCCCCCCCCCACGGCGCCGAGGGAGGGGGGTTTGAACCCCCCCCTTCCCTCTTGGGTTGCCTCTGGTCTTCGTCACTACCTCCCCACCGTGGGCGCTGCTGGCGGCCGCGAGCGCGGGCGCCGGCGCCGGCGCCGAGGGAGCGGTTGGGGGTTGAAACCCCCCCTCCCCCTGGGAGGGGGGGGGTTGGGAGGGGGTGGTTGGGGTGGAGGGGAGTCTCCCTGGTTTTGATCGACGGCGCCGAGTGTTGGGGGGGGGGGGCCCACCCCCTGGTTTGAAACGCGCCGCTGAATGTCCCCAAGGCAAGCGCCCGTGAAACGCGTTCTCTCATACCATAACACACCTGGACATAACACCAGAACACATCATTTCATAGCACAGCGTCGCAGACAATATCACAAGACGGCAGCAGAGCATAGCGACACATCATAGCAGAACGTGTCATAGCATAACATACAGAGCCAAGCCGTCAACAAACATAATAACACAGACCCTAACATAGCAGAACATGGCATAACATGAGACGGCATAGCGAAACCTAACATGGAATATCCGATCATATTATTGCACACGTTGACATAATATATCATACCATGGCACACCCTCACATAACATAGCATAGCACGGCAGCAAAGCATAGCGATACATATTAGCAGAGCAGATCCCTAACCAGACTTACGAGTTGATTCGAGACGGGAGGGGTTGGTTCCGAAGGCGTTGGGGTTCGAGCCAATGCATTCCAAGCTTCCCTGGGCCCCCGCACTCGTGTAAGTATCGGCCCGGCTGTACTCGACCCTCTGGCCCATCCCGTCCGCGGTGCCCGTCGAGGCGCCTTTCGTGCCCACACGCGAGCCTGACTGCTCGTGCGACGAGGAGAGCTCCGCGAGCTCATGCAGGCGCGCCAGGAGCTGGCTTGGTATTGGCTCGCCTGCCCCGCACTGGCCTGCGCGAGCGTGGTGCCCTGCAACGGCGTGCGGCTGCCGGGACGTGCTGGCCGCGGGCCGCTGTGGTGCCGGAGCGTCGCGGCTGGACGGCCGGCGCGGCGGGGCCTCGCGTGCCCCGCGGGAGCCGCCTGCGCCTGTCTCGCCTGACATTCCGGCCGCGCTCGCCCCGGCTAAAGCGCGGCGGTGAGAGTGGCATTGGCCGGAGTCGCTAGTGTGGAGCGGGGCCTTCGCGCTCGAGGAGCCGCAGATCTTGTTTCGTGGCGACGGGCGCGCTCCCCACACGTGGCATCATGTCCGTGCTGCTGCGTCGACTCCGCGACGCAGTCGGGGTGGATTGCTTCCCCGAAGAGAGCGCCGAGAGTGTCGATCTCTCGGTTCGCGGGCTGGAGACGCTCGTTCAAGGGACTCGTGCCAGGGCTGGCCAGGCGTGCAACTGCCTGACGTGCGACGCGACATTGCGCGAGAGGCTCGCTGCGTGCTGCAGTGCACGCTGGCCAGGCTTGCGCTTCCAGGCCTCTCGGCATGCCGCCGTGCTGGGATCGGCTACGCTGGCTGCGGGGGGCCTGGCGCCTCCAACCGGCTGGCGCGAGACGGGCACCTCAGCGACCGAATTCGGCGAGGAGGTAGCGGCCGACGTCGTGGAGGGTGGCAACGCGGGGGTGAAGCCACGCTCGATTGGCATGGCGCTCGTGGGGCGACCTGCGCTGGCTGTTCGACGAGCTCGTCCCGAACGGGGAGGTGTCGGGGCGGCAGATGGTCAGGCATTCGGGGACTGGTCGAGACTGCCGATTGGGATCGCGTCCCGCTCGGGACTCCGTCGCAGGATTGCGCCCCTCGCACGCGGTCATTGCCAACTTCCGGCCCGCCGGCCTCGACAAAGGGCTGTCGTGGCCGCACTCGGGGCCGCGTGCGGTGGGAAAGCTGCTGCAGGGCATCCACGAGCGAGGGCTCTTACCACGTGCACGAGGTCCGCGAGTCGGGCGTGCCGGGGAAGAGCGCCGTTGGCGTGGAGCTTCGCATGTTGCTGCGTATCTTGGAATTCCTGGTCGGGTTCGACGGCCTGGATTCCACGAGCTGCGCTCGTCTGGAGCTGGCGGCCCGCAGAGGGGGGGGGGGGCTCTCCCGAGGCGGAGTCAGGGTACGCATCCGGCTGGGTGCTCACATGTTTTTCTTTTGACATCGCTCGGACGTGTGCATTTTTTCCTCGGCAAGGACCGTCGAGGAGCATCCTGGATCATCTTGCTAAAAAGATTCTGCACGGGGAATTGACGTCCGAGCGATGGCAAGTTCTTTGGGCGGCGTTTTCGATGGCTTTTCCTCGCACCTCCACCTCTGTCACTGCCCCACCTTGACGCCCACTGCCCAACCTTGACGCCCTCCCGCCTGCGCGGGGACGTTGCGGGCAGCAGCTGTTACCGCGGGCTGTCCAGCGCTCCAGCGCTGCCCCCTGGTGACGCGCTTGCGCCGCGGCGCGGCTCATGGTTCGGCTGGCAGCGGGATAGGGTTTTGGTGCTGCTCGAAGCTCTTCGGTTTCGAATTTGGAGCGAGGGCCAATTGCCCAGCCAGTGTCGCGCGGACTCGGCGTCGATCCTTGAACAGGACTCGGTAGGGTTCACTGCTCATGGGGCGTCAGGTCGATGCAGTAGTCGTGGAGCAGCGGGAAGACAGCGGGAAGCCGAGCGTTGGCAAGAGCAAACCGAAATGACGAGGGTAATTCAGGATGCGGAAGAAAGGCGCGTGAAGGGATAACGGGAGGAAGAGGGATGGTATGAGGCAGAGGTTGTGGGCGAAGGAGAGGACATGGAAGGCGAGCGAGAATAGGAGGGGAGAACAACCGATGAGGATTAGTGGGCACCGGGTGGAGGACAAGAATATTTGACGGAGCGCAGTGGGAGCAGTGTGGGTTGAAAGAGGAGGTCGTGACATTAGCTTTGAAGCCAGAAGCTTCTGTTTACAAGCATCTCGTTGAAGGCAAGCACATTTTAGGGAACTCGCGCTTGCCTTCAGTGAGCAGGGGGAGGGACAGGACATTGGTGTACTTAGGTGTTGATGGAAGCAGCGGCCAGTCTCCATTATGAGGAGCTGGGTCCCCTCTGGAGGACTCCGTTGGAACAGCGCAGTCGGGAGGGCTTCTTGGTAGCAAAAGGGCAGTCGAAAAGGTTTAACATGAGCAGAGAGATGCCAGACCTTTCGACCCGACGTCGTGAACAAATCTTCACACCGCGAGACATCGCGACCGGAGCTCTCGTCCCCATCTCTTCGCGCAAGTGCCCGAGCCATGAGGGCACCGGGGCCCGAAACGGGGAGCAAGCGCCCGTCGTGTTCTTTCTACGACGCTCGGATTTGCCCTGAGGCTGAAGCCCCACGGCCCCGTAAACAGTGACATTGCAGACCAGGATTTCTTGCGAGTTCTGCACCTGGAGGGCAGGGAGAGTGGAGGATGCGTTGTCCCTCGGCTGCAGCTCCCTCGGTCCTCCCCCTCCTCCTCCTCCTCCTCCTCCTCCTGCTCCTCCTCCTCCTCCTCCTCCTCCTCTTCCTCCTCCTCCTTCTCCTCCTTCTCCTCCTCCTCCTTCCCCCCCTCCTCCTCCTCCCCCCCCCTCCTCCTCCCTTCCACCTCCTCCTCCTCCTCTTCCTCCTTCTCCTCCTCCTCTTCTTCCTCCTCCTCGTCCTCCTCCTCCTCCTGCTCCTCCTTTTCCTCTTCCTCCTTTCCAGTGGCTCTCTCTTCACCCTACCACTCCAGGAACGAAAGGGCTGCTGAAATAATATACGAGCGGTCTGGGTAGGCCTGGTTTCCCGAAGTGGAAGCCGAGGTTTAACCAGCGCCGAAAAAGATGAGTGACAGCATACGTCTAGACCCCACTCATTCTCACCCTCTGTGGTAGAGAAGATCCCACCACTCTCCCCCTTCGGGGCGCAAGGGGGTGAGGGGCCAGGGGCGTGAAACATGTTGGCCTTTGGGCCGCGGGAGTCGTCCATTGATTATTTGACGACGCTGTTGAACGAACATTTTGTCGCAAGGGGCTCCCAACTTACGTGGAAAACCCGAAGTATAAGCCCCGCAGCGCAGACAAAACACAATCGGTAGACCAGTTTCGACCACCCTACAAGCACGCAACTTGTGGGGACGGTCTAACGGGATGTCAGCCAATCTCTTTAAGGCTGGAGGAAGAATAGCACACCTACCTGGGGCCCTCTTGTCTTTGAAGCACCTGGCGCACTAGACGCACCTCCAACGGCAACCGTTCCAAAGCACATGGTGCGCACGTCCCCTGGAAATAATCCTCACCTTTGGAGGGGCGGGGTCCCTAGACAGCTTTCCGAACAACGCCTTGGCTGGCGGAGTGTCAGACAGGAAACGTGCAACAGGCCTGGCAATCAGGTTCCATTCGGCGGCAGCCGATTCATATCTGAATATGTGGCCCAAGGCATCAGGATGCGAATGAACCCCATCACGTGCATACTCGTCCGCTTTGTCATTGCCTCTCTTATGTCGATGGCCTGTGCCCGTGAGTGTGTCATCTGTGATGTGTGCTTTCATTTTCTGTAGACGCCATGCTGCATAGCGTCTCTGAAACAGGGCTCCCCAAACCTCTGCCAGCGGAGTCGACCCTGAAGTCGCCGTGAAACTGTTTTCAGCTCCGCTGAAGAGGCTCTTGCAATGCACGTGGATAGTGTACACAAAATCTTCATCAGTGACATCACTTGACAAATTTTCAAGTGCTTGGAGGAGCGCATGTAAATTACCAAATGCCGCACTCCGGGGGAGAAAATCCGGCACGTTCCCAAAAGCCGCCTGGATGAAATCCCCCTCCTCACTGACAGCAATCACTGCCCACCCCGACCTGGCAACAGGAAGAGTGGGCCCCATGCATGAACCATCCGTGTAAATGTAAACGTGTCTCGTGGAGGTGGTTTTCCCACATGGGTTCCCGATGGATTTCGCATACTTAACCTCCCCATCCCCTGAGTACGGTATGATGTTTGCTGGATATGGGTGCCAGAGGTAGCTGACGAGCGGTTCATCCTCGCCAGTCTCGAGGCCGCGTCTGACCAGCTCTGCCGAAAAGAACTCCGATCTGCGTCCTTGCAGACCTTCACACTGATAGAGACGATGCCAAACATAATATATGTGGCCATTTTGTTCGCGGCGGCAGAGTGGGCACCGCGAGGATACTTGACATCCTCATCTGTGTAGGGTACTCGCAGTAAGATACGAGCGTGTAAATACTTGTTTCATACATCGGCGATTGATTTTCGTACTCTTGCTAGAACAGGACCTCCAACAGTTTCTCGGTAGATCCACCCAGAGACCCCTCTCCACGAACTCCAGTGCACGTACATTGTCGCTATCGCCTAAATAAATAACCGTTCGTTCAGAGATAAGCTGCTGACTAAGATCGCGCATGAAATACGTGGCTACTTGACAATGCGGCGTGGCCGTTAGGATGAGGGGTCCCCTTCGCGCACCGTGAAATTACCAGGCCCCACGACGCCCCATTTGGCTGTCATCATCCACTGGAGCATATCTGCCACAGGTCCCCAAGCTCTGAAATCCCAAGAGCTTCTGGGGTGCGTCTCCAGGTGGTTCTGAACGGTGGGTATAATTCTGGCCAACTCGCCTGCTGTCAAGCAATACCCTGGCCTATGCTCCAGCGGCGTGGTCAGCCAGGACTCCTTGGCATATCTGGTAACCGTAGCACCTGCATGGCGCAGCGGGTCCTTGTCAGGCTCCAAAGAAAAAAGCAAGCTCGAGATCTGCTCCACAGCCCGTGAGTCCCAGGATGCAACCTGCCTGGGGTCGTAGACGACGGATCTCGGCTGGCGACCATCCTACCACCTCTTCCCCACATGTCGTGGCAGGCTTCGCTCCACACAACCACGCCTTGGTCCTGGATCTCTCGGGGTTCTTGAGGGATGCAATAGTATGTTGTCGTTGTTTGCCCTTGGCCCATCTCTCTCCGTTTTGCTTACCCTCCCCCACCTTCCGTTGCTCCCCTGGGCTGAAGTCCACGCCCAGGTCGATGATAGCAGGATCGGAAGCTCCCGCGCATAGCTTGAGACCAGCAAGTGCAGCACGCACCGATGCTGGACTGGTGCCAGTGGGGCAGAACTTTTTGAGCGAGAAGGTGAGGTTGAAGAGGCTGGAGAGGTTGCCCACCAAGAACGCAAGGGCCATGCCCTTGTTCGTAACACAGCTCTACATATAATCACCATGTTCATTCAATCCAGAGCCGTCTACGTGCACTGCCAGTGACGGCGTAAAGCCTTGGTCTAGCGTTCACGGTGGGGATGCAGTAGCAGTGAACTTCAAGCGTAGCTGCGCTGCTCCCCGCCACGATTCCCTGCCCAGGTTCAAGTGGATCCGAAACCACCCCATCCATGCATAGTATCCTCCTCCACCCATATGTGTGAAGTGCAAACCGAAGTGAGCGGAGTGGGGATGTCCTGTCAATAGCCGTGCGAACCAGCTGGGGGTGTTGTACATGTTCATAGCATTGTTTGAGATCACCCACAAGCGACAATGCATGTTTCCTCTTGTCTCCTACGGCTAGATGTCCGCGCACTATCTGGCGCCAAACTGTGTCTGCAGGACTCCTAGACGGCGCCATGGAGAATATGCTTCTGTCCTGGACGCGCTTCCACCACTTTCTGCAGTCCCTGGAATGCCACCTCGAAGTCATCGTGATAAGCGAGTGGGAAAACCCAATGGGTCGGCGACCCACCACTGGCTTTCTGGAAAGAGCTATCCGGAGAGTGCGCATCCAGGTCGGGGCTGCTCCTACCACCGTCATAAGACACATAGCCTGACCGAGCAGGCCCACAGCGGGCCGACGAAGTAGATGATAGTGGCGAGGGTGCGAGCCATCTGCGGCAATAGTGGCCCTTTTAAAGCTCTTGCTCGCCTCTCTAGCTAGCGGCCATTTCGGGGCGCGCGGCCGCCCCTCGCACTCGGCGCCCAAACTCGCACTGCACACTCGCACATCGCACTCGCGCCCCGCGCTCGCGCCCGCAATCGCCCCCCGCCCCTTGCGCCCACGCGACGTGAACGCGAGGCGCGGGTCAACTCGGCGCACTGTGTCGGGGGCGCCCCCCCCCCCACGCCCCACGGTCAATTCGCATTTCGCACTCGAGGAATCAGCTCGGGCAACCTACTCGCGAAATCCACTCGGCGCCCCCAATCGCGAAGCCAAGGCGGCACATCAATTTGGCACATCAACTTGCGAGCCCAAATCGGCGGGCCGTCACGCGAAATCAGCTCCCTAAACCAACTCTCTAAACCAGCTCTATAAATCCACTCGGCAAACCAACTCGGGAAATCAACTCGGCAAACCAAGTCGGGGAATCAACCTGGGGAATCAACTCTGGAAATGAACTCGGGGGACCAACTCGCACTTCGCAGTTGGAATGGCACGTCAAAGCCCAAGAAGTCAACGCCAATTCACCTCGCCAGCTCAGCGCTCCGCGCAAGCCAACTCCACGCATGAACTCGGGAAATCAACCCGACAAATCAATTCTGTAAACCAACTCTGTGAATCAACTCGGCAAATCAACTCTGCAAATCAACTCCGTAAGTTTGCAAACCAACTCGGGAGACACACTCGGGCAATCAATTGGGGAGACCAAGTCGGCCAATCAACTCCTGTCAACCAACCCGGCAAATTAACTCTGTAAATCAATTCGGGGAACCAACTCGTTTGATCAAGTCGGTAAATCTCTTCGGGGTTTGGTGTGGGGTCTGAGTGTGGGGTGCGAGTGTGTGCGTGGACTGTGGGCGTAGAGTGTGGTGTGTGTGTGTGTGTGCGTGTGTGTGTGTGGGTGTGTTTCTGCGTGTGTGTGTGTGCGTGTGTGTGTGTGCGTGTGTGTGTGTGTGTGTTTGTGTGTGTGCGTGCGTGTGCGTGCGTGTGTGCGCGTGTGCGTGTGCGCGCGTGGGGGCGGGGTGGGGGGGCGGGGTGGGGTGGGGGGGTGGGGGGAGGGGGGGGGGGGGCGGGGGGGGGCGTAGAGTGGGGTGTGAGTGTGGGGTTTGAGTGTGGGCGTGCAGCGCGGGGTGCGAGAGTGCGCGTGCGTGTAGACAGCGGGAGTGTGGGCGCGAGTGCGAGCGGCGAGTATGGAGTGCGAGTGTCTGCATGGAGTGGGCGCGAGTGTGTTCGGCGAGTGTGGGCGTCGCGTGTGGTTCGTTTCTGGCCTCGAGCTAGTGCTGGCCCCTCAGACATGCGCAATCATCCACGCCAGGGGCCTTCGGGGAGACCATGTCTTCAGGCGAATCAAGAATCTGACAATCATCACGTCCCTCCCCACCCCCCGCGCTTTTGACCATGGCATCTCCTCCTCCTTCATCTGGGCTGTCAGGCATGAGGTGCTGCTGCCGCAATCTGCGCCAACAATGTCCTGGCGCCTTGAATCTGCCGCCATGGCGTAGGCGCGGGCCCGCTTGGCCCCGCCCGCGAGCGCCTCCGCGCACCAGTCCTTCCACTTCTGGGCCCAATCTTTGCGCTCTCTGGGTAGGCAGGCCTCTGCGTTGACCTTGGCAAACTGATATAAAGAGAAAAGTGATTCTGCGACCTGCTCTGCTTGCCAAATGAAGCCGTCGCAGTGGAGAGGCACAAGGGCAGCCTGGAGGAAACCGGGCCAGAGAGGCTTCCCACCAGGATAGTGGCAATTGAATATCCCTCCAGACATCGTAGACGCATAGGTAGAATTATTGTGTTGTCTGAAATCTTCTGGATAAGCAAGGTACTTACAGCTATGAACCAAAGAATAAAGTTCATTTACTCGACGGGCTAACCAATGGAGTGCTCGATGGGGGCTCCTTGTTGGTGACCTTCTAGAGCATGGCAGGTTCCCAGGAGGAATATCTTCAGTATGCGGTTGTGAACCGCCGCGGAGCCCTCCTGGGAAACGCTGCAGGGTACCCTCGAGTTCCTTCCAAGCTCACCCACACCATTCCACGTAGACCTCATCCAGGTCCATCTGGAGTACGGCCTTCTCAGGGCCAGTCGGGAGTCGGCAACCCCCTTCTCCGCCTCCAGGGGCTCCAAGAGTGCAGCCACGCGCTCTCCAAGGTCGTCGTGATCAGGGGCCTCAGGAGCAGGTCCTATCGGTAAGTCGACGGGCAGTCGCGAATATCGGCGAAGCCATTTCACCGTAATCTTGTCAAGACCCTTCTTCAACGTTAAAAAGATTGGACGACGTGGGAAAATATGTCCGCCCATCTCTGCGATCGCAGAAGCCACGCAGAGCAAGAGGGTCTTGCCAACAAGAAAGCAAGCAAACCAGGTACCTGGATTTGGTGCAACGCATGTTACCGTCGGAGACGGCATCACCAATTGTCCTTTGAGCTTGCGTGGCGTAAATCCTCCCTGAAACACGTGCGGTTCCAAGTTCAGATCTCCGCCCGCTATGGATGGCACGTCGTTGTGTAAGATGTCTTCTCCCAAGACGCTGGCAATGTGTAGGTGGGTCTGTCCGAGCCCCTGCCCGTTCTTCCAATGCCCACCATAGATAGAGACAATGCCCAGCGCCTTTCAGCGGAAACAACATGTAAAAGTCTGTGTGGCGCCAGCGGGGCTTCTCGTCCTGGCTGTTGCCATAGGTCGAGGTTCGCCCTTGCCAGTGCGCAAACTCTTGCCGACCCCCCCCCCCCCCCCCCCCGCAGCTCCGTGCAACGCAGCGCGGTGCCCAGAGTCTCTTCCATCCAAGTTTGCGCGCGCTTTCCCTGGCCTCGCTGGGACCTTGACCATGGAACTTATGTTTTTGAACGAGTACGATATGAGCCTCACACTCTTAGATAAACGAAACTGCAGTAGACCAACAATTCCCATTGATCGCGAGGATCTGCAGTCCGCCCGATGTGGCTTTACTTTGAATGTTACCCTCGCGACCGTGCTGGTCGCTCAGCCCCAGCCGCCGCCTCGCCTGACTTCGACCCCGGCTGCTCGGCGCTCTGCCAGCGGCGCGGGAGGCATAGGCGCGTCTGCTGCGGCTGCTTTAGCTTGTGGAGCCTCAGCGCCATGTTCGGCCAACTCCCCATCTGCTCGCTCATGTCTGTGCTGGACCTCCTCGAGGCCACCTGCTGTGCGAACTTGCGCTGCAAACGCACTCATCTGCGCATGAAGTCCCTCCGAAAGCTGAGGCTGTCAAAACTGAGCGAAAGTAGGCATGCCCTGGGGGAATGTGGCCGCATCGACCTGGCCCTTGCCCTTGCCCTTGATCGCGTTGCTGAAGGCCTCCCCGAGCTCCCCCTGCTGCTGCTCCTACGCTGGGCGGGCCAGTCCTGGCGGCAACGTGTATGGATCAGACAAGGGCTCACGCATTAAACGGTGTACGCGAAGATCCGATTCTGTCTTGTGAGCACGAGCAGCCTCTAGGTCTGCCTTGAGCAACGCACGTTTGACCTCCAGTTCCGCCAGCACCTGCTCCTGCTTGTCCACGGAATCCTTTTGTTTTGCTAATTGGGTCTGTGCTTTCATCAGCCTTGTCAGCGCCATCTGTGTAAGTTGGCTTTCGGACTTCTCTGAATCTCTCTCTTCACGAAGATTCCTCAGCACGACATCCTGGGAAGCGATGGCCTCCTCGTGACCCCTCTTCGATCCCTCCGTCTCTGCATCAGTCTCCAGTGATACCAACATACCCAGAGTTTGCTACAAACGGATGATATGAGGGCCCACTGTGTTGGAAGACGACGTACCAGACTCTGATTTGTCTTCCTTCCTGGGTGGTATTGGCTTTTGCCCGACCTCAATCTGGGATTCCCAGTGGGTTCCACACTGCCAGCACCATGCATGTCGGAGATTCGTAGTCGCTGCGCACACGGCGCAAGTCCATTCATACTCTGCGGACGCTTGCTGAGGTGGGGACCGCGGGCGGCGGCTTGCCATTCCCTTTGCCCTTGCCCTTGCCCTTGCCCTTGCCCTCGCCTCGACCTCCCAGGTCGCAACAGGAAGATTCGTTACAGGTGTGGGCGAGATGTCAAGCAGGCGCTGTCGCCACTCGAGCCCTGACCCCCTTCCGGGCAGAGGGGAAATGGCTTGAGCCAAAATGGCTGCGGTGTTCCTCTTCCTCCTGCTCCTCCTCCTCTTCCTCCTCCTCCTCCTCCTCCTCCACCTCCTCTTCCTCCTCCTCCTCCTCTTCCACCTCCTCCTCCTCCTCCTCCTCCTCCTCCTCCTCCGCCCTCCCTCCTCCTCTTCTCCTCTTCCTCCTCCTCTTCTTCCTCCTCCTCCCTCCACCACCTCCTCCTTTCCTCTCCTCCTCCTCCTCCTCCTTCTCCTCCTCCTCCCCCCCCCCTCCTCTTCCTCTTCCTCTCCTCCTCCTCCCCTCCTCCCTCCGCCTCCTCCTCCATCCTCCTCCTCCTTCCTCCTCCTCCTCCACCTCCTTTTTCCTCCTTCTCCTCTCTCCTCCTCCACCTCCTCCTTCTCCTCCTCCTCCTCCTCCTCCTCCTCCTTCCCCTCCTCCAGCAGTCTGAGCACGACAGCAGACGGGTTAACTGCCCAGCCGCGGCGCCAGCGCCGTTTTGGTGTCCATCACGCATGCCGTCAACTCCAGCCGCATCTCCGAAGCCGGCCCGGAGGACCACCGGGCCCCCGCAGGGTGGGGGGGGGAGCGTGTGACGCAGCAGCAGCCTCCGCAGACAGGCAAGCGCAGGCACAGTACAGCCAGGTTGGCGCAGGCGTCGGCACGGCGGCAGCGCCACGCGCGGGCGCTCACGGTGTAAAGCCACGCGCGGCCTGAATCGGCGAATACAAACGGTATGGTTACGCCGCGGTGTGGTTTGCGATCGGTAGCGTCGGGGCCTGGGGAGCCGACACTGTCCTCGTCGGACCTCCTCGGGGCGCGGCGGAGAGCTCTGTCGAGGTCCTCGCCCGCACCCCAGAGTGCCCCCGGGGTGCCAGTTACAAACCACACCCTTTACAGACCACACCCTTCGGAGTCGCCGACTGCAGCGGGCCAATCCGGAACGATCTTCGCTGTAGCGCTCACCGCTGTCTGACAGGAGAGATTGCTCAGGATTGATCGATTCGCGCGCTGCCGGACCTTTGAACTCAACGTCCACTTCAGCACTGCAGGAAGCGGGCGCACGTGTGACCGGTGGAGTTCCCGGCTCAATCTCTTGGCGGGGGGGGAGGGCAGGAGCCTTATCGACCTATCGACCTCCTCACCGCAGAGTCAGATTGCGCAAGCCATGCCGTGCATCGAGATTGTCCGCGGGCGTGCCCGTTTTCTTGCACCGGCAGCGGTCCAGGACGACACGACCCTCACCAAGACGCTGCTGGGGCTCATCTGGGCCGAGGCTCTGGCGCTCGCTCGGACATGCACGGCTTCGCGTGTCGAACACTGCTATAATTAAGTCGCGCGTGTCCCTCTACAGGAGGAGTATCCAAGAATAGTTCAAACAATTTGCAATTCTGAAAATGGAGCGTTTGATTTTGGAATATTCCTTATTTGTCGTCCAGGATCCGCCTGTAGGAGGACATGCCCCACCTAGTGTTAGTAAGAGGCCTTCGGCCCGTTACGCGGACAAGATGCCCCGCAAAGGCATCTTGTCTTGGAGCCTCTCAGCAAGATCTTTCGGGGCCTCTTTGAGGTCGCTTGGGGTTTCCTGTGGGTCTCTTGGAGGTCTCTTGAGGATCCCCCGGGGATTCTCGGGAGCCTCCTGGAGGCCTCTCTCCGACCTCCCAGGTGTCTCGAGGCCCTCTTGGCGGGGTGGCTTCAAGTGGCGTGGCTCTGGCGCGCTTTGTCGGGCTCGTCCTGGGGGCCACACTGGCCCCTGATGGGGGGCTCTTGGGCCCTCTTTGGCCGGTGCTGGAAGCTTCTCGGGCCATCTTGAACGCCCTTGCGGCCAAAAGGGCGAGAATGGAGAGATTGTTTTTCTATGCTGCTGGCTCCTTGGGCCAGCCCCCAGGACCCCAAGACGGGCCAAGAGACCCCCAAGACGGATCCGGGATAGGACCGTGGGAGCGTGTGAAAGTATGGTGGAAGTGTGAGACCCCAAGAGCGTTTCCAGGGCCTCGGGAAAGGCCACGCGGCGAACCCCAGAAGCGCCCAGGACCGTCCAAGAGCGCTCGGAAATCCGGGACCTGGAGCTCGTCAAACAGTACATAGAGATCGAAAGGGACCTGAGGACTCGACATCAAGTGCATCGCGGCACGGTGGCGGATTGTGTATCAAGTGTCATCTCGTCATTTCGTTGTCGACGATTGTGTGGCTATGCTCATCTCGTTCACACATCACCAGATCGAGGGGCACTCGGGAAGACACCGCCACACCGCCACAGGCCTTAGGGGGCCTCCTTAAGCTTCTACTGACAGACAGCAGCCTGACATGAGCAAACGGAACGTCGAGCCTGCCCGAGCCGGAGGCCAGAGATGTCTCGAGCGGAGCCAGGGGGGCCACGCCACCAGGAGTGCCTCGGGTGTTTCTCGCGCTGGTGGTGGTCTCGCTGTTCTGGTGTAACAGGATTTGTACGCGGACTTGTAAACGAGCCGTGGCCAGCCTCGGATCTGTAAACGAGCCGGGGACTGAGGTCGTCGTCCGAAGACAGCGGCATGTACATGCTGCTGCAGACAGCGTTGGCGAACCATGCGGACAAGGGCCAGTCGAGACAAAGGCGGCCCGCCCTGGCGTTTTTCCTTCTTTTCAGGGCCTCCTGGAGGCTTCTCGTCGCCACGGCTGGATCCGCTCCGGAAAACGCGTCAGGATGGACCCCGGCAGGGGTCCTGGGACTGATTTTGAAGGATCCGGGCCAGGTAGGGGCGCTCTTA
Organism: Prorocentrum cordatum; assembly: GCA_963575745.1. Taxonomy (NCBI): domain Eukaryota; class Dinophyceae; order Prorocentrales; family Prorocentraceae; genus Prorocentrum; species Prorocentrum cordatum. The sequence goes on from CAUYUJ010014725.1 coordinate 346,937, forward strand.
TGTCAAGTGGCGCTCCTTCGAACAATTACTGCCAGTATCGGTGCTGCGTCCGACGACCACAAGGCAGATCAGAGCGGACTGAGCCAAGCGCCCCAACAGGGGCCAGGAGCCATCCACATCTGCATTGGCGGCGCCCCCCGGCCGCACCAGAACAGTTCTCCGCCCGCTTCGCGGCGCGCCTTCCGGCGTAGTGGCCCGCGGGCTCGGTGACGTGCCCCAGGAGGAGGAGGAGGAGGAGGAGGAGGAGGAGGAAGAGGAGGAGCAGGAAGAAGATGAGGAGGAGGAAGAGACAGGAGGAGGAAGAGACAAGAGGAGGAGGCTATATTGGAAGGGTGGCTGAGCGCCACTCCTGCCAACACGCGGCTGGGGCCCCGCCTGGTGTGTCCTGGCCACGGGGTGACAGGGAGGAAAGTGGCCTCCTTGTAGGCGTAGTGACACACCATTGTGGCCATGGCTGCCTCGGCCGGTAGGGTCCCACCGCGGCCTAGCGCGGCAGCGGTCGCCCCCGACCGCTCCAAAGCGCCAAGAAGAAGGAGCAGGAGGAGGAAGAAGAGACACGAGGAAGAAGAGACACCAGGAGAAGGAGGAGGAGGAGGAGACAGAAGGGGGAGCGACGGTTTCACGACGACGTGCCTCAGCTACGGTCGGAATCGTCAGGCTCCACGTTCTGGCGCTGCTCCTCGGACGAGGGGGCGTCAGAAGAAGCGGGCGAGGCCGGAGGTTACGTCGAAGAACTTCCGGAGCGGAGGCCCGCGCGGACCTCTGGGATCGGCGCTGTACCCCCCTGGTGGGGCCGCCCACGGCGCGCTCCGCGCGCCAGGGAGCGGGAGGTCCAGCGCCGGTCCAAGACATCCGCGCGGACCTCCGACATCTTATGTTCGCGCCGATCGAAGTCTTCTCATTCTCAGACGACGAAGAAGAGGAACCGCAGATGTAGTGCACCATTTTCTGCGCCGAGCCCGGGGGGGAGTGAGTAGGGGCGGGCCTTTTCAGAAGGCTCGGAAGTCCCCTGGCATTCTCCTAAGCCTTCCCCGAAGACACCAAGGAAACTTCTCAGCAGGCCTGAGCGCTTCTCAGAAGCCCCGCCGCCTTCTGAGCAGGCCTTCTCCTCCTGACTTCTCCACCCGCTCGTCGCCGACATTTGCTCAGAGGGGCATGGCTGAGCAGGGAAGAGGAGGAGGAGGAGGAGGAGGAAGAGGAGGAGGAGGAGGAGGACGCTCGTCGCCGACATGTGCTCCGAGGGGCACGGTGGAGCAGGAGGGGCGGCATCGGCAGGCCGTCACGGCCGTGCTCGCAACGCTGTGCCCCCCGCCCGCGAGGGAGCTGTCGGGGGGCAGGAGGGCCCACCTGGCAGCGGAGGGGAAAAGCACGGCGCAGGCAGGCTCCTCCTCCCTCCTCCCTCCTCCCCTCCCTCCTCCCTCCTCCTCCTCCTCCTCCCCTCCTCCTCCTCCTCCTCTCCCTCCTCTCCTCCTCCTCCTCCTCCTCCTCCTCCTCCTCCTCCTCCTCCTCCTCCTCCTCCTCCTCCTCACACCCCCCCTCCTTCTCCTCCACCTCCTCCTTCTCCTCCTCCTCCTTCTCCTCCTCCTCATCCTTCAGCAAGCCCCCTCTCACTTCCCCCGTGAGTTCGACGTCGAAGGAAGGAGGGCAGCTCCGAGACAGGCGTTGGCAGGCGTTTGCCACGGCGTGCCCGGGATAAGGCGTCATCAAGCGAGCAAACCGACGCTCGCGCACCTGCGCGCAAAGTCCTTCGCCCACGTGTGCACGGCCGTGCACGGCCGCGCAAGCACTGGTCGCGGAAGAGGGAGAGAAGAAGGGATGGTCAAGAAGAAAAGAGCTCCCCTCAGGTCCGGGCGTTGTATGTTGTTCACGCCGTGTGTGCCTGGTTTCGGGTCCCAGGGCTTGCACAGATCGGCCCGGCTTGAAACATATGGCAGAAATGTGGGATTTAGGATTCTGGGCGTGATTCCATGCGATGTTGCAAGTTGCAACGTCGGATCTCGGGGCTGGCAGAGACGAGGAGGGTTCGGCACCGTCCTTTGTGGGAGTCTTTTCCCGAGATACCATAGTGTCGCACCAGAGAGGTCATCATGGGTAGGCTGGCACCCACACGAGTCAGCGCCAGCCCTCTGGCACGTCGTCCCTGGACTTGCCTGTTTCCCCCCTTGCACAAGTCAGGAAGGGAAAAACACACAGACACAATGAATCGTCGACTCACCGGAAAATGTGGGGAAATACGGGAAGTGGGGGGGAAGACGAAAACCCAGAAAATATTTGAAAATATAAGGAATCTTGGGATTTGTGTGTTTTTGTTTGTGTGTCCTGGAGCCCCTTCAACAAGGATTCTGGCGAATCGTTCCCGTCGTCGTGTCCCTCCTCTCCTTCGTCCCTCTCTTTCGCCCCCGGGGCTCCCCCTCCCTCCCACAGCACTTGTCCTGGAAGACCGCTCTGGATGGCTCCCTTTCCCATGCCGCGCGCTCTTTGTGGCATCGGGGGCTGCTCTTGACCGCGCCCCCAGAGGAACGGGATGGGTGCCACCGTGAAGAGGGCAGACTGCGTTGGCGCACAGTGCGTGGACATTTTCCGCTGGTCACGTGCAGCACTGTTCTCTGGCACTGGCCGCGCTCTGGCCACAAGGCGTGCGGCCAAAGCACTGCATCGGAGCGCGACTTGCATGGTCAAGCAATCAGGTGTCTTGGGCTCCTCCTCGTCCTCCTCCTTCCCTGCGGTCGTCTCCTCCTCCTCCTCCACCTCCTCCTCCTCCTCCTCCTTTCCCTCCTTCTCCGCCTCCTCCTTGTCTTCAGGAGGAGGGGGAGGAGGAGGAGGAGGAAGAGGAGGAGGAAGAGGAAGAAGAGGAGGAGGAGGGTGAGGAGGAGGAGGATGAGGAGGAGGAGGAGGAAGAGGTGGTGCATTGCAGTGAATTCGTTCAGATGCCAAATCTAAACCGCAGCGCGAAAAGGGTCACACCGTCCAAGTCGCACATGTGCAGCCTGGGCCGCCTGACATGCCCGCCAGACGGTCCGATCGAGCCGCTGCTCTTCTGGCATGGCTCTCCTTTCGTGTGGTGGTGGGGTGGGGAGGATTAAGGTAGGTTTAAGTCGGGCGTGTCCAAAAATAGTTTTGGGACGATTTTTTGAGCGTGTTTGATCATTCGTGGAGTTATTTTTTGAGCAATATGTTTGTCCAAAATCTGCCTGTAGGGAAACATGCCCGACCTAACGGTAGGTTCGGATCGTGTTGACCAGCGGCGACCCCGCCAGCGGCGTTCAATTTTGAACGCCGCGGGCGACCTAGAATCGTTCGATGTGGAACGCTTTGGACGTTTCGGAAACGGCCGATCGTTCAAGGTTGAACGATCCCCGCGGTGTCAGAAACCAGCGCCGAAGTCGGCACGACACGAACCTGCCGGACCAGTTCCACCATGACTGTGCCAGATCCAGCGCTCCGCTCGTGGCAGTTGTCTGGCCAGCATCTGGATGCCACGTCCGAGGACGCTCTTGAGTCTGACCGGGCAGATCGCGGCCGCTGTGAAGGAGCGCGGCGAGCAGATCCCCCCTCCGAGGCAGTCCCTGGGCCCTTCAGGGGTCCGTCCCGGCCGGCTCGTCGACGTGCGTCCAGCCTTGGCGGCGAGAATTTCCAGAACGGCACATCAACAGACTCGAGACGGCGACGACGCCTGAGCAGGTACATTGTGTTCGCTGGCGCCGGGGTGATCAAGCGCAGCCCCGACACGTGCTACCCCATGCCCGTTGAGGCGACGTGCGGGCGAGAGGGTAAGGAGAGAGGAGGGATGAGAGACGAGAGAGTGGGGAGTGGATAGGAGAGAGGGGCCGAGGAGGGTAGGGAGGGAGGTGAGGGAAGAGGGACATGGGGGAGATGTCAAGCAAGGTGCGCTCGCGCCATATTCGACATCCTAGCCATCCCTCCCATCCCTTCCCGTTGTACTGTTTTTTTCTAACCGCGGACGCATGTCGTAGCCGACCTGGAACTTGCAAAAAGACCCCATCGTGTTATGCGCAATCGGAAATTTGGAATTGCGTACATAGGAGGGAAGGTGGTGGGTGATCCGAAGGATGAGCAGAAGGAAAAGGAGGATGAGGAAAGAGGAGGACGATGACGAATATCAGCAGCAGGAACTGGAGGGGAAGGAGTGGGAGGAGCAGGAGGACCACGGGAAGGCGGAGGTGGTGAAATGAGCGAGTCGACAACGATGAAAAAGGACTCAGATCCAGACAAGTGACCCGCGCTCGGGCGAGAACGCCATGCTGAACGACGCGGGAGCGCAGCGCCGATGCGAATCTGAGGCCCACGCTGCAGCGGGAGCACCATTTTGAAGCACACAACAAGTCGGATCGTACACATGCAAGAAAATCACTTTCGAAATTCCCGGTGTAAGCAGCAATACGCGGAGAGGGTCAGAGATCTTTTGCACAGAATCCGGGGAGAGGACAGAAGTATTCATAATGCGTAATTGCCGGGGGGAGAGGGAGGAAGGGAGGTAGCGAAGGAAGAGTGTCACTGAGAGGGTGAGGGGGAGGGATAGATAGGGTAGCGTAAGAGAGAGACGGAAGAGGTAAAGGCGCATGGAGAGGGATAGACAGATAGCGAGGGGGGAGCGGACGCGGAGGCAAGCAGCAGCGCTCCCGTGCCGCCCTGCCACAGAGCGTGAGGCTGCCGCCGACCCCGAGGTCTCCTGGCGGTGCCCCCCAAAACGTGACGACGAGGATCATCCTTCTCCTCCTCCTCCTCCTCCTCGTCCTCCTCATCCTCATCTTCCTCCTCCTCCTCCACCTCCTTTACCCCTTTTCCTAATCAATAACATCTCCCTGTCGCACCTCGAGGCCAGTTTTTAGGGCGGGCCGGGAGTTTTGCCTGAGACTTCCTCCCATGTATGACTGTATGACTCTGAAGTTTAATATTGACAACAGTTTCACATATGTAGGGCGGGTGGTTCCCAAAAAGTAGTGGCTCTCGCCTAAGCGCCGCGCACATTCGTTTTGAACTTGTGCAGCAGCTTCACGGATTGAGAGCGACCCGTTTTCACAATGTGACTCTCGCCTCAGCGCCGCGCACATTCGTTTTAATACTGTGCAAGAGTTTCACGGATTGAGGGCGACCCGTTGTCAAAATGTGGTTATCGCCTTAGCGCCGCGCATTTTGGTTAGGAACATGTGCAAGAGTTTCACGGATTGAGGGCGACCTGTTTTCAAAGCGTGGCTCTCGCCTTAGCGCCGCGCACATTCGTTTAGAAAAGTACAAGAGTTTCACGGATTGAGGGCGGTTCCTTTTCAAACTATGGTTCTCGTTTTTGCGCCGTGTGTTCTCGTTCATAAACGTGCAAGAGTTTCACGACTTCCCATGACCAACGTACCAGATATGGTGTTTTGGAAGGATTCAGAATTATGCGGGTGCAACAGTTACGTTGGTTCGCGGTGATAAAGTCCCAAACATAGCGTTCTGAAACGATTCAGGATCGTCAAGACGCAACAGTCATGGCGTTGGAATGGGGTTTACAATGGTTCTCCTCCTCCTACTCCTACTCCTCCTCCTCCTCCTTCTCCTCCTCCTCCTCCTCCTCCTCCTCCTTCTCGCCCTCCTCGCCCTCCTCGCCCTCCTCTCCCTCCCCCTCACTGTCCGTACACCTCCTCCCCCTCCTCCCCCTCCCACTCCTCCTCCTCCTCGTCCTCCTCCTCCTCCTGCTCCTCCTCCTCATCCTCCTCCCTCGCCTGCCTGGTGTTCTCCTTCGCTCGCTCGCTCGCTCCTCATCCTCCTGATCCTCTGGTTGCGCCCTCGCCTCCCTCTCTCCTCCTCTTCTCTCCTCTTCGCCCCTTCCCCTCCTCCCCGACCCTCGTTCTCCCCTGCCTCCCTCTTTCACAACCGCGAAGTATCAATGCGACTCCCTTATCCCTCCCCCCTGAACCTCTGCGGTCGAGGCCTCGCATGTCCCGCGCACTGTTTCCACATACAGGAGTTCAGTGGAAGCACACGTGTCGTGTCCCAATCACTGTTTGCACTCGTGTCCCTAAGGGATTGGATGGGTCCAGCGATGTTCCGCCTCCTTGCCGCCCATTGCCGACTCGTTGCCGCCTCGTTGCCGCCTGGTTTGGTCTGTCAAATTTCTGCCACGTTGCCGCCCGCTGCCGCCTCGTTGCCGCCCCGTGCGTTGGGTGCGCCCAGGTCGGGCAAGCTTTCGCCACGGTGCCGCCCTCTGCCTCGCCACAGTCCCTCGCCCTGGGTGGGCCCAGCGAGGGTTCGCCGCGCTGCCGCATCGTGCGCTGGGTGGGTCTGGCGAGGTTTCGCCACGCTGCCGGTCGTTGCCACTCCGTTGCCGAATCGCGCCGCCTCGTCGATGCTGGGAGAGGATTCTGAGAGGATCTCGGCCCAGCGCGGGGCGTGGGTGGATGGGAGCGCAGTGCCTCACGTGTGTAACTACTCGTCTCCTCCTCTCTTCCTCGCTCTCTCCCCTTGTTATGTCTTTTCCCTCTTCCCTAGGACACGTTCGTGTCGGCGGTCGCTTCTAGTCACGCCAGATCGATGCCTAGCGAATTAGGGCCACCGATTCCTTTAGTTGGATCTGGCGAGGTTTCGCCACGTCGCCGCCAGCCCGTTGCCGCTTCGTTGCCATCTCTAGCTTTCAATGCTGCACCACCTAGCTTGCACCACATTGCTTGCACCGCATTGCTGGCACATCCTGTCTGCATTTTTCCGATTGGGGGCCAACGTTGGCTAACATACATTTCAGATGGATCTGCTTCCAAGCTAACGATCTCTGTTTTCAATGTTGCTTTCCGCTGCAAAGTTGACCTCATCTCAGGATCGGCGCTGTGCTCCCAGTGTTCACACCAGCGCGGTCATTTTTCTGAACCTGATTCCTTCCTTGTCGTCGTCTCCCCCCTTCTTTGCCGTTCTCCGCATTCCCAAGGTCCTTCCGCTCCTCCCCCTCCTCCTGCTGTGGCTCATGCTGCTGCGGCTCATCATGTTTCCTCATATTCTTTCTTTTTCCTTTTGCTGCGTATCGCACATCATACTCGTCCGCACCTCTTCCAATATACACATCTCCCCTTTCATATTGCACGTCGCTGGATGGGGTCATCTGTGGGATCCAGGCTCGCTAGGGCACCCGTCGGTGGACAGAGACATGTCAGCGCAATTGGGAGGGGTAGGATCCCGTATGGCGCTCGCTCGCGCGCCGAGCTTCCCTCCTCCCCCCCCCCTTTTCCTCCTCCTCCTCCTTTTCCTCCATCATTTCCTCCTCCTCCTCCTCCTCTTCCTCCATTTCCTCCTCGTCCTCGTTCTCCTCCTCCTCCTCCTCCTTCTCCTCCTCCTTCTCCCCACGGAGCTGCGAACATCAGGACGTCTGGCTTGCTCGGCGCACCGGTAACTCCCGATCACAGGAAGTACAACTCTTGGACGTGTGACCACCCGCAGGCGTGCGCCTGTCTGCGCACGGGGCGGCGGATATGTGGACAGTGGCACAACCAGATGTTATCAACGTTGTGATTTTCTACATGACAGGCACAACCAGCGTAGCGGCCAAAGACCCACATTCTTGGCATTATATGACAGGAGATTTTCTTCACCACATGAGCGTCTGCTAGTTTTCACCCGCCTGTGCCTTAAGCGGCCGCCCCTTCGCGGGCATACAGGCTTGATCTTGACCATGATTTTCTACCTGGGAAAAATCCCTTCGCTCCTTCCTCCTCTAGAGGAACAAGTAGCAGCACAAACAGCAACTTTCGGAGCTCCGCGCGGATTTCTGCGATCGTTGCCGGAACCCCCTGGCGGAGCCGCCGGCGTCGCCCCTGGCGCCGCCCCTGGCGCCGCCCCTTGCGCGCCAGGGAGGGGGGCCCCGGGGCCGATCCGAGGAACACTCGCGAAGCTCCCAAAGGTTTTGCTTGCAGTGGAGGCCCATGCCAAGAAACACCTTGCTTGCCTCCACGGTGCCCTGGGTGTCTTGGGCCTCGATGGTTTTTGCGATGGAGAGCGCGTCGCTCCCGCGCCAAAAGTCAGTGGGCGTCCTGGGGTCTCAGGTTTGGGTTTCTCGTGGAAGGCTTCTTGTGGTCGGGCCCCCGCTGTGTATGCCTTTTGTGGCTCCTTCCAGGTGCTGCGCGCAGCTCGTCCAGACGCCGTCCGCTCGGCGGCGCCGATGCTATCTCGCGAACTCCTCATCGCCGTTCTCACCTCAAGAGGAGAATCTCTTAGGCCGAACGAAAGGGGGGAATAGGGAAAAGGGGGGGGTACGACATCTGCTGCATGCAGCTGGTTTCGGCAGCTGGGGTACGACATCTGCACGGCGCGCGACGGCGCGGGCGCGGCCAGGGCCGCGGCGCGCGGCAGGCCGCGCGAGAGCGCGTGCGCGGTGAGTCCCCGAGCGCGCTTCTCGAAGAGCGGAAGAAACATCCGAGCGATCCCCACCCTCAGTTGCCTCGATACGCCCGTCTTGAAACGCAGCACGTCCCGCGTTCAAGACGTCCGTGTCAATACGTTGCGTGTTGGCCCCGCGTATTGGGCCACGCTTTGGCGAACGTGTCGCGTCGGACCTACGTTTTCAGCCTACGTGTTCAGCTCCGTATCTATACGCTGCGTGCTGCGTGTTGCGTACCGGGGCAGCTAAGATCCCCACCCGAGAGCACGCGGGGCGGAGTCCCCGGGGAGCACGCGAGGCCCCTGGGGGCCTGGCGCGGCCGCGGTCGGCGGCCGCCCCTTTCGTCGGAGGCGCGAGGCGGGGCGTCCCGGGGGAGCACCCGGCCCCTTTGGGGCCCAGCGGCCGCGGTGTGCACGGCCTGCGAGGCGGGGCGGGGCCTCTTTTGTCGCAGGCCGTAGAGGCTGACACCAACACCACAATCGGCGGTATGCTTCCACCGAGGGAAGATGATCCCAATCTCGGTGATGGTGGTAATCTTCGGGCTGTCTGGGTGGCCGAAAGATTACCACCAACACCAAAATCCAGGATCATCTTCCTCCCGTGGAGGCAACCCCCTGTGTTTGTGTTGGTGCCCATTTCCAGGCCTCCTAGTTTGTGCTTGGAGTCCAGTCGCACAAGCATCAACTGCTGGACGTCCGCGTGGATGTATAAAGTATAAAAGATCTGTGCTGGACCCCATCCTCCCCCCTCCCCTATTCCCCCCTTCTCGGCATCCTCCTCATCTTCCTCCTCCTCCTCATCATCATCTTTCTCCTCCTCTTCCTCCTCCTCCTCCTCCTCCTCCTCCTCTTCCTTCTCCTCCTACTCCTCCTGTTTATTCATCCTCGGCCTCCTCCTCATCATCTTCTTCTTTCTCCCAATATTCCTCTTCCTCTTCCTCGTCCTCCTCCTGCTTTCGCTCCTCCTCTTCCTCCTCCTCTTCCTCTTCCTCCTCCTCTTCCTCCTCCTCCGCCTCCTCCTCCTCCCTACTTCACCCCGCACCCCTTCCCTCGCCCCCACTCTTCCACCCCGCCCCGCCCGGGGCGACTCCCCCTCTGGCCCTTCAGGTAGAGGAGCGGCTGCGTAGACGAGAAACGACCGAGGGGATGGAGAACATCAAGGGCAACAGCCAGCGAGGCCCGGAGGGAGAGGGAGGAGAGGGAGGAGAAGGCGCAAAGGGATCAAGGGGTAGAGGAGGAGGGATCTGGTAGGAATGGTTGCTTGGCGTGTCGCGCCGCTGGTTCTGGCCCCCGACGCGTCGGCCTGGCACGCTCCCCGACGTGTCAGCGTCCCGAGCTTTCCTCCCACCCCATGAAGCGGAGCGACGTGCTATCCGCTCGCAGGGCACGGCGTGTCGCCGCGGCCGCCCCCGCGACACGCTGAGCAAACGTCCCCGACCGTAGGAGGGGTGGGAGAGAGGAGGACGACATCGAAGCGTAGGGGGAGGAGTGGGAGCAGGTGGAGGAGATGATGAAGAGGAAGAGGAGGAGCAAAGAGAGGGTAAGGAGGATGATGAGGAGGAGAAGGAGGAGGAGGAGGAGGAGCAGGAGCAGGAGCAGGAGCAGGAGGAGGAGGAGGAGGAGGAGGAGGAGGAGGAGGGAGAGCAGGCGGATGAGGAGGAGGAGGAATATGAGGATGAAGAGGAATATGAGGAGGAGGCCGAGAAGGGAGGAATAGGGGGGAGGGGGGGAGGAGGATCAGAGGGGGGAGGGCCAGAGGGGGAGTCGCTCTGGACGGGGTGGGGTGGAAGAGGGGGGACGAGGGAGGGGGTGCGGGGTGGAAGTAGGAAGGAGGAGGAGGAGGAGGCGGAGGAAGAGGGACAGGAGGAGGAAGATGAGGAGGAGGAGGAGCAGGAGGAGGAGAGAGGAGGGGGGAGGGTGTGTGATGACGAGGAGGAGGAGGAGGAGGAGCAGCAGCAGGGGGAGGAGGAGGAGCAGGAGGAGGAGCAAGACGACGACGAAGTGGATGAGAGGGAGAAAAGATGATTATTACGATGAGGAGGGGCAGGAGTGGGATGATGATGATGATGATGATGATGATGATGATGATGATGATGATGATGATGATGATGATGATGATGATGATGCTGATGATGATGCTGATGATGATGATGATGATGATGATGATGATGATGATGATGATGATGATGATGATGATGATGATGATGATGATGATGATGATGATGATGATGATGATGATGATGATGATGATGATGATGATGATGATGATGATGATGATGATGATGATGATGATGATGATGATGATGATGATGTTGATGTTGATGATGATGTTGATGTTGATGATGAAGATGATGATGATGATGCTGATGATGATGATGATGATGATGATGCTGATGCTGATGCTGATGCTGATGCTGATGCTGATGAGGAGGAGGAGGAGGAGGAGGAGGATTGTGAGCAGGAGAGGAGGGTGGGGAGGAGGCGAATTCTGAAACGAATGCCAGTGTCCCCTTGAGAGCGCAGGAGGTCCATCTCAAGTCGAAGGTATCGCTCCGACGATGTCTAATGGTCTTTGGCCCATCCCGCCATCGTGCCTGGGGTGTGGGTCATAGGCCTCTAGGCTGTCCGTTGGGATGTCGCCTCTTGGGTGCCTCTTGGGGTCAGTGTTGATGCCTCTTGGGGGCCGTTTGGGGGTCTCTTGCGGCGTCTTCGGGGCCTCTTGGGAGTCTCTTGGGGCCCCTTGGGGGCGTCTTGTGGCCTCCTTGAGGCCTCCTTTGGGCCTCGTGGGGCGCAAGACTTGGATTTTCGATTCGTGCTCCCCCACTTGGGCCCGTCTTGAGGCTGTCTTTGGGCCCTCTTGGACACGTCTTGGGCGCCTCTGGGGCCGTCTTGGAGCCCTCTTGCGTCGTGTGGAGGCCCTCCTGTGTGCTTCTTGGGGGTCGTCTTGGGGCGGTCCTGAGGGCCTCGCTCGAGTCGAGGAGGCCAAAATCATTGCAGAACCTATGGGACATACCTGATTTTGGCCCCTCGGGGCCCTCTTGGGAATGCTCTGGAACGCCTCTAGGGGCGTCTTGAATGCCTCTTGGACTATCTTGGGGCCATCTTGGGCGTATTGGAGCGATCTTCACGCGTCCCGAAGCCCTCTTAGACCATGTTGGAAGTCTCTTGGGGCTCTCTTTGCCCGTCTTGGGCCCCCTATGGCCCGAACACGTCACGCGGGGAGACGCGGGGGAGCCCAGAGGGCACGCGGCAAGCCCAAGGAGATTTGGCAATGTGGGGTCCGGGCCCCATCAAGACCCACTGGGTCGAGGACCGAGGCTTAGAGGATTAGGCCGAGGACCTGAGGACACGCGCACTCCGTCTCGAAGGGCGCGGTGCGGATCTCGGTCGACTTGGTGTATTCAGTCGAAGATCTGATGTTTTGAGTGGATGGCTCCCAGCTTTGCTGATATCGACTTCGTGTGTGGGTTGTGGGTCAGCGTCCTCAGGGATGCTCCTTGGGATCTCGTCAGAGCGCTCTCGGGGGCTCCTTGGGGGCAGTTTAGGGATCTCTTGGGAACCTCTTGGGGGCCTTTGGGGAGCCTCTTGGGGGCCCCTTGGAGCTTCTTGGGGGCCTCTTTGGGGCGTCTTGGGG
>CAUYUJ010014725.1:363931-381599 GCA_963575745.1 Prorocentrum cordatum
AGGCCCAATCTGGCTGCCAGCGGCTCAGTCCAGCGCAGTCCTGGGCCAAAGCTGGCTCAGAGAGCCCCTCGTCTGGCGCATGTCGTCTTCGCCCGAGCACCCCGCCCATGATCCCCAAGGGGGCGACGCGCGCGCTCAGGTATCTATTACAGTCTGTATGTATATTCTCCCTGGCGGGCGCTCCCTCGCCACACAGCTGGGGCAGCGATACATGATACAGTGGGAACCCACGCCAAGAAACACCCTGCTCGCCTCCAGGGTGCCCTGGGTTTCTTTGGTTTCGGTGGCTTTGCGATGGAAAGCGTGACGTCCCCACACCAGAGATCAATGAACAGCCTGGAGTCTCAGGGTTGGGTTTCTTGCGAGGGTTTCTAAGCTGTTGTGCTGCACGATCTGGCCGGATGCGCGCCTCTCAGGAGGACGCGCCGCAGCAGAATATATATATATATATATATACACATCTATATATATATATATATATATATGTATATATATATATATGTATATGTATGTGTGTATATATATATATATATCGTTCTGCGTCCCAGGGGTCGCCCTCGGGCGTTCTCACGGCAGGCTCACGCCGTCATGACCGGCGGTGGCCCAGAACCGGCCGATGCTGAACGATCGGGCACGTCGGAAACGGCCGACCGTTCAGGGCGGAGCGAGCCCCGCGGCGTCAGAAACCAACGCCGAAGTCGGCACGACACGAACGTGCCGCACAGTCGGAGCGAGGTATGAGACCGAGGTCGGGTGGGGGAGAATGCCCCAGTGCTCTTCGTGCTCGTCGGATGTCCTCGTGCGCCCTGGGGAGGGATGTTCAGTGTGTTTTGGAGGGCGGAGGTCTCATGTTCCCAGAGATCCAATGTCGTGATTTTTCCATACGGGGCCCCCTGAAGTCTCGACCCATTCCCTGGGACCGGTTTCTCTCATCGCATCGCATCGCCAGCGGCACAAAAGCTGTCTGAACTATCACGGGGCGCCTTCACACCTCGTGGCAAGCATCTGGACGCCTGTTGAAAGCTGTGGCCGAAAAAGTTTGGTTTCATCATGGTTAAATCAATGAGTTGACGCTCTGGCCGAGAGGCTCTGCAGCAGCACTCACGATGCCGCGTGGCCGGCGCCCTCGTCCCCCGAGCGGCTCGCGGCCTGCCTCGGTGGGAGAGGGCGACCCTTTAGTGGTGCACTCAAAACCCTTCCCCCCTACCGCCCTCAGAGCACAAAAGACAAATTATGCTGGGCAATGTGCTGGACGTATGATATATTTGGAGGGGTAGCCTGAGCACGGGAGCGCCAGTACTGTCGCCATTGGAACAACTTCCGCCAGACATCAGAGATGACCTGCTCGTCGTAGTAGTGGGCCAGCTGCTCCTCGGTAGTAATGTGCCAGCTCCGAAATGTTGTTCGTCCTGTGAGAAAGAACTGGCGTATGTGGCGTCTGATGCTGCAGTTACCACGCTGAAAATATTCTTCTGGATAATCCACCTCAATCGCTTCGACCAGTGATTGCTCAGGCACTTCGATGAAGCTGGCCGCGTCCGACTCGGGTGAAGAGTCGGACACCCTCGCCTCCACCTCCATCGATGTCGTCTTTCGAACGTGCTGGGGACTTGGGACCCCAGTCCACAACAGAAGAAGCAACAATATAATCATCCATGGGGTACAAACATGCTGGTGCGGATGTCAGATGAACTTCAGTATCAATGGTGAAACTTGAGTGGAGAGGCTTCGGTTTCTCTCATCCTGAGTCGTTGTTTGACGGTCCCGAGGCCCGGTAAGGGCCCCCAGAGGCCGAACATATGGAAAAACTTCCCGTCATTTTCTTGTCATTGCCCGAGGGGGTCTGGGTTCTTGGGGGGATGTTTTTCTGGCCTAGGTCCGACCGTGCGAAGAGCTGCCGGGAGTCTTCCTCCCAATGGCAGGCGGCGCCCGGAGCTGCGCGCCGCGCGCCGAGCCGAGCGCGGGCGCACGCGCCCTCGCGCCCCGAGGCCTGCCAGACGGGACGTACTGCGTGCGGTGCCTGGTGTGGCGGCAGAAGGAGTGCCGCGGGGCGCGCGCGCGGGGTGTGGGGAGGGGAGGGGGAGGCGGCGCCGGCGGCGGAGGAGGAGGAGGAGGAGGCGGAGGAGAAGGAGGAGGAGGAAGAGGAGGAGGAAGCGCGGGACGAGGAGGATGAGGAGGGCGGGGAGGGGAGCAGGGGTGGAGGGGGGCACGGGCGAGGAGGAGAAGGAGGAGCACGAGCGTGCGGTGCCTGGTGTGGCGGAGCAGGAGCACCGCGAGGCGCGCGCGTGGGGGGGGGAGGGCGGCCCGACAGGCGGGCGCTCCGTCGCCTCGTAGGGGCCCTCCTGCATGACGTTCGGGGCGGCGGAGCGGGAGGGGCAGCGGGAGAAGGGCGGGGGCGAGAACCCTGCAGCTGCACACCAGGCGTGTTCGCCCTGCTTCGGGCCCCCGGGGCCCTCACAGATCCTTAGCACCGCTCGGACGTGTGCGTGCAGGTTTTTCTCGGCGAGGACCGTCGAGGAGCCTCTTGGCGAATCTCGCAACATCAAAAGAAACGCAAGTAGCCGAAAAACGCACAGGGAATTGACGTCCGAGCGATGGCAAGGATCGATGTGGCTCGACAGATGCCGCAGAGGGTTGGGGTCCAGGCTTCGGCTCCGGTCGATTTGTTTCGCGGTGTTGCAGCTTTTGTTGCAACGCCCCCTCTCAGGGACAGGAGGAGGGCAAGACGGACGAGGATGATGATGATGATGATGATGATGATGATGATGATGATGATGATGATGATGATGATGATGATGATGATGATGATGATGATGATGATGACGAGGAGGAGGAGGAGGAGGAGAAGCTCAGAAGCGGGGGAGGGGAGGAGAACGAGAGGGGAGGATGAGGATGGAGGATGGATGAGAATGAGGAGGAGGAGGAGGAGGAGGAGGATGAGGATGAGGATGAGGACGAGGACGAGGATGCTGATGATGCTGATGATGATGATGATGATGTGATGATGATGATGATGATGATGATGATGATGATGATGAGGAGGAGGAGGAGGAGGAGAAGGAGGAGGAGGAGGGGGACGAGGAAGACGAGGAGGACGGTAAGGGGAGCAGGGCGGAGAAGGGCCAGGAGGAGGAGGCGGAGGAGGACGGGGAGGAGGAGGAGAAGCAGGAGGAGGAGGAGGAAGAGGAGGGGGAGGAAGAGGAGGAGGCGAAGGAGGAGGAGGAGGAGGGGAGGAGGAGGAGGAGGAGTGGGAGGAGGAGCAGCAGGAGGAGGAGGAGGAGGAGGAGGAGGAGGAGGAGGAGGAGGGGGAGCAGGAGGAAGAGGGATGGCTGCGTCCACCCCCTGGAGGACTCTGATGCCACCAGCCCGAGCCCGAGGGAGAAGGAGGAGGAGGTGGAGGAGGAGGAGGAGGAAGAGGAGGAGGTGGAGGAGGAGGATGAAGAGGAGGAGGAGGAGGAGGAGGAGGAGGAGGAGGAGGACAGGAGGGAGGAAGAGGAGGAGGGGCAGAGGGGCCACGCCCAGCCCGGCGCAGGAGAGGGAGGAGGACTGAGGGCGAAGCCTCTCCCTCCCTCGCTCCCTCTCCCCTCTACAGGGGGGCTGGACATGTGGCCGGGGCCAGCCCTTCCACTTTCTGCACGCCTGGCCAGTTTTTCTTCAATGTTTCCAGCCCTGGGGACCTCATCCCAATTTCTTCGTGCATGTCGCAGCCCTTGATGGGTTTTCCGACCCTGGCCACTTCCACTTCGACGGAATTCCCAACTTCCATTTTTTCCACCAGCGAGCGGCAGGCCAACCTTCAGAATATAGAATTTGGGGTGTTCAGATGTGTGCAGTGTTCCACCTTGCTTCTGGGGCCCAGGCCCCCCCGCGCCGACCTTCAAGGGTCCAGTTCCAGCGGATCTGCGCGTTTCGCCTCGCTTCTAGACATAAAAAGATGGTCCTCGGCCTCCCTCCCGTGTCTCGGCGCTGCGAGCGCGGGCCCGCGGCGCGCGCGGCGTTGTGGCTTCGGACTGGGGACGCCGTGCGATGGTGCTGCGCAGCGCAGCACAGAGGGGTGGCCCGGCTGTCTCATTCGTCGGAAACTGGAGCATGTACATCTAGGCCTCCTGGATGCGGTCGGAGTAGATGGGGTCGGAGGATCGAGCCGCATCGCCGATGCATTGGCGAGGCGGCTCGATGTGGAGCCCGATTTGCTTCACGTCGAGGTCGCCGATGCATCGCCGACGTCGGCGGTCGCCGGTGCATCCCCGATGCATCGCCGATGCGGCGCGATCCTCCGACCCGATCTACTCCGACCCCATCTAGGAGGCCTCTAATACATTACCAGTGGCGGGCTGTTTTGCAATGCCAGAGCTTCTCTCAGGATCGGGGACTACGTCGGGGTGGTGTGGTGCATCCTGTCGTCCACCGTTCTCCCAGAGAAGCAGCGAAGGGTGTATACACCATGATCCCGTATACACCAGGATCCGCATTCCTGGGCGAATTTCAGTGCGGGGCCGGAAACAGTATCGGTGTATAGAGTTAGGCTCCTCAATTTAGACACCAGCCGGCCGCCACCAGCAGACGCCGAAGGGTAGCGGGCTTCGGTGAGGAGGAGGAGGAGGAGGAGGAGGAGGAGGAAGAGGCGGAGGATGAGGCGGAGGAGGAGGAGGAAGAGGCGGAGGGGGCTGCGAGCAGCAACGTTTGCGTACCGTATCGCGCCGCCGGTTCTCGCCTCACGCTTCGGGGCTGCACGCTCAGCACCGGCCAGTCCCCAGGCAGCGCCTTTCCAAGTGTTCCCCGGGCTCCCGCCCCACGAGGCACAGTGACACATCACCAGTTTGAAACGTGTAGCGTGTCGCAGGGGCCGCCGCCGCGACTCGCCAGGCAAAGACTCGTGGCCGTGACCTCGTGGCCCACATGGCTCTCGGTGGCCCGCAAAGTGGGCTCCAAGCCAGCTCCAATCCATGGCTGCAAAAGGCCTCCCCGAGGCTCCCTACATTAGGATGCAGCTCCTGGGAGGTCAAGTTCAGCATCAGCGCGGGCATTGAGGTCAAATAAGTTCAGCCCCGCTTAATTCCGTCATCCTGGGCGCAATGTGGCTTTTCGGTCGGGCCTACTACCCCTGACCCATTCTTAGGAAACAACGAGCGGCCTGCTAACGCGCAGGCCCTGCCGTGTAGGGGGTGGGGGGACGAAGAGGCGGAGATGATGCGAGGACAAAGACGAGAAGCAAGCAACGCCAAATTCTCAGCTGACGCGGGCGCGCAGAGCCGAGCGAGGCCGCCCCGAGCCGGGCAGGCACGACGCTCTTGGCGCACAGCGGGGCGCTACGGAAACGCTGGGCACGAGGGCCACAGATCGGCCGCTGGTTGGGCCAGTGTGAGATACAGTGGAGGTCAGTCCACAAGAAAGCTTTCACAAGAAACTCAACCCTGAGAACCCATGACGTCCATTCATTTTTTTTGTATGGGGACGTCACGCGTTCCATAGCGAAACCATGGAAGCCCAAGAAACCCAGGGCACCCTGGAGGCCAGCAGTGTGATATCGCGACGCGGGTCGACGCTTTACCCTAGCATCAAGTGGGCGAATGTACCCCCAGCCCACCAGGGAAGGAGCCTCCAGGAGACGACCCGGTGAGTCCCCCCCGTATCTTCCGTGCCAGCTTTTGCCTCGGGAAGCGGAAGCTGAGGTTGGAGCGGCCGAGCGCAAGCCAGGTATGAACCCCTCGCCACACGTACGCGCGCGTCTCGGCGCAGGCAAGTGCGAAGCGTTGCGCCCTATGCGGCGCCTGGCGACACAACGCGCCCTGCACGGTGCCCTGCCGCGGGAAGGCAGGCACTCGGCCCCGCGGGGACGTGACCCCCCGAGCCTTGACCCGCGGCACAGTAGGCGCCGACGAAGCCAGGCAAGGCCGCCTGCGGACCACTGCAAGCACAGTCGGCAGAGGCAATGCTGTTTGTGTCCTTGATGAGCGAAGCATCTGCGTCTCTAGATCACCCATTGTCCGAAAGGCTTCGCCTTCCTCCTAATAGGACCATGTATTGGCACGGGTCTACACTGTGCGGCCGAGAACGTTGGCTCAGCGTGTCGTGCCGCCGGTCAGAGCGACGCGCTACCCGCTCGCAGGGCAGCGGGTAAGCCAGGGCCGCCGCCGCGACGCGCTAGGCAAAAAGTCCCGACCGTTCACGTACTGTTTTGGGCCCCCTCACAGCAATACTTTGGCTGCTGCCGGGGGCGGGCAGCCGATGATCGAAATGGGGAAGGCGGCGAAGAGAAGTAGTGACGGTGATGTGGAGGAAGAGGACGAGGACGAGGAGGAGGAGGAGGAGGAGGAGGAGGAGGAGGAGGAGGAGGAAGGGAGGAGGGAGGAGGAGGAGGAGGAGGAGGAGGAGGAGGAGGAGGAGGAGGAGGAGACGGAGGAGACGGAGGAGGAGGAGGAGGAAGAGGAGGAGGGGGAGGAGGAGGAGAAGGAGGAGGAGGAGGAGGAGGAGGAGGCGGAGGAGGAGGAGGAGGAGGAAAGGAGGAGGAGGAGGAGAGAGGAGAGGAGAGAGAGAGAGGAGAGAGAGAGAGAGGAGAGGAGGAGAGGAGGAGGGGGAGGGGAGAGGGAGGAGGAGGAGGAGGGGAGGAGGAAGAGGGAGGAGGAGGAGGAGGAGAGGAGAGAGGAGAGAGGAGAGAGGGAGAGAGAAAGAGAGAGAGAGAGAAGAGGAGGAGGAGGAGGAGGAGGAGGAGGAGGAGGAGGAGGAGGAGGGAGAGGACGGAGGAGACGGAGGATGAGGAGGAGGAGGAGGAGGAGGAGGGAGAGAATATAATAAGAAGAAGAGGAAGAAGAGGAGGGAGGAGGAGGAAGAGGAGGAGGAGGAGGAGGAGGAGGTGGAGGAGGAGGAGGAGGAGGAGGAGAGAGAGAGGAGGAGAGAGGAGAGAGGAAGAGAGGGAGAGAGGAAGAGGACAGAGGCAGGAAGGAGGAGGAGGAGGAGGAGGAGGAGGAGGAGGAGGAGGGTGAGGAGGAGGAGGAGGAGGGAGGAGAGGTGGAGGAGGAGGCGGGGGGAGGAGAGAGGATAGAGGATAGAGGAGAGAGGGGGAGGAGGAAGAGGAGGAGGAGGGACTAGGGAGGAGGAGAGGAGGAGAGGAGAGAGGGAGACGAGGAGGAGGAGGAGGAGGAGGAGGTGGAGGAGGAGGAGGAGGAGGAGGAGGAGGAGAAGGAGGAGGAGGAGGAGGGAGGATGGAGCAGAGAGGAGAGAGGAGACAGGAGAGAGGAGAGAGGAGAGAAGAGAGAGGAGAGAGGAGAGAGGAGAGAGGAGAGAGGAGAGAGGAGTGAGGCGAGAGGAGAGAGGAGAGAGGAGAGAGGGTAGAGGAGGGAGGAGAGAGGACGATATTCTCTAGCTCAACGTATTTCGGGTGCACACGAATGAAGAGCTTCACCTGGTTGGAATTGTACATCTTCTGCAACTTGCAACATGGGACGGCCTCCTGGAGCTCGTCGCTTGCCGGCCTGCCTCTGGGGTCACTGGGCGGCGGGTGAGCCGCGAGGAAAGTCCGGATCTTCGCAAGGTCTCCTTCTTCAATTTGCTCTGACGTGCTGGCCTCAATCAGCAACACTATGAATGCCCATGGGTCTGGGCCGCCCTCGTCATGGCCACTCTTGCCCTTCGTGCGGTCGGCGTGGATCTTGTACGCCTTCCGGACCCCCTGCGCTGCCGTGCTGTCCGTTGCAACCCGGAAGCAGATGAACACGACTGCCATGAGCATGCGTACCTCTTGCTTCGTCTGGAGGCACAGCTTCACGAGGATGGACAAGAGCTCCTTGATCTTGTCCCCGTCTTCGGCGCTGCCGCCGCCCCGCCTCTTCCGCGGGGGTTCGGCGGCGCCTCCGCCCAAGAAGGACGCCCATGCCGCGTCAGCCATGCTACTCTTCGGGGACTGCGCCCAAGTCGATCTGAAATGTGTCCGGTAAGTGAGAAGCCAGATGCCACAGCAGCGGAGTGGCAGACTCGAACTCAACGTCGCAGATACGGCAAGAGTAAGGAGGAGGAGCAATGATCTCATGACAGATTGCACTCCCTCTCTCCCATCGAACGTCGCAGAATCCTCGTTGCAAGCTCCTTCGCAGATGATGTCTCGTAATGTTGACGGATGAATGGATGGCCCGGCACGCACAACATTGATTGACGCGGGCCAGCGACGCAGCAAGTGTACCGTAGCCGTGCTCTCCCCCAAGCGGACTGTGTATCTGATGCATCCGCATCGCCAGTTTACTCCGGAAGCGGCGGCGACACACGGCACCGTCGTCACACGTAAGTCGGCACTCCCATTCTTCCTCCCCGTCCTCCCCCAAAACTGGTCCTCCATCGGCCCCCTGCTCCGCTGGTTTGTACTCCTGCTCCTGAGGGGAATGCTGCTGCTGCTGCAATGGTGGAGCCGGGGTGGAGGAGAAGCGAGGTGCACCTGCAAAATACACCACATCCGATGACAATATTCCCACGTCCTGTTGTAGAAATTCTGCACGGCACACGGGAGACTGAAATAATTGCAAAGGTCGGTCGGCACACTCCGAAAGGCGATGGCTTCCTGAAGCGAACGCAAGGGCCTGGATATCACGAGCCCACTGCAAGGCCCATCTGTGCGCGGTCGCGAGCATCTTGCCATCACTATCGAGGGTGGGTTTGACGTCTCCGGGCAAATCTCCAAAGAACGCAGCAATGAGGCATTTGTATTCGCTGGGGTGCCCGACAACACGCTGCCACATCTTGAGGCGCCTCTGTCGGAGAGACTCTGCAAGCGGTATGAGGCCCAACTCCCGACACACCCTGTCGTTTGTCCAGGCCCTGTATTTTGTAGACCCGTCGTCTTGTTGGATTTTGTCGCAGGCTCCTCGTATGACCTTCCGGGCAAGAGTGATGAGTTCTCTGTCCAGCGCCAGTGTGTCTGCACTGGAGAGAACAAGCGCGTCCAGGCCACTAAGCCCAGCACCAGACACCATGCATTGGAACACTGTTTTGCTCCAGAGTCGGCGTGGCGATCGTACCCAAAACTTACCCAATGCCCCATAGCCCCGTCGGATCGCCTCGAGTCGTTTGCCTCGTTCGAAAGCCACGGAAGATCCAGCAGACAAGTGTGGTCCCAAGTACCGCGCAACATGCAAGACAGTCCCTGGCAGCATAGATGGTTCCTGGTAGACCGCTCTCGTGTACTCGTCTGCCCTGGCACCACAGAACTTGACCAACGATTCAGACTTCCCGGGATTGTGTTGCATATTCCGTGTTGCGAACACACGCGTGCACGTCCTGGCATACCCATGCGATTTCTTACGGAGGTCAAAAGCATCTGACACCTGGTATGTTTTGCTGGAGTCGTCTGCGTATGATTGTAAAGACGTGTCCACTGTGCATCCGTCCTCCCCCACATCCTCCCACACACTCCCGCCCCACGGGCACTCGAACAACACGCGCATGTCGGGGTGGGCGGAAGTGATTTCGTCCAGACAAGCGTGGTAAGGCGCCAGGAACCAGGGTCCAGCGATCGAATCTCCTGGGAGGGTGCCGGTGCCCACCTTGTATACGCGATCCCCCCTTGTGGAGTCGTCGATGACGGTGCACGCGTGCTCCAGAGGGAGGAGGAGGAGGAGGAGGAAGAGGAGGAGGAGCAGGAGGAGGAGGAGGAGGAGGAGGAGGAGGGAGGAGGAGAGAGTAGGTGGAAGAGGTGGAGGAGGAGGGAGGAGGAGGAAGAAGCCCAATGTAAACCCAAGACGCATCATTGATGTTGCAATCAACCCTCCCTCTCAATTCTCCTTTCTAAAAAGAGAATAGACTCGACCCCCCCTCCCCCGGAGTATCGCTACCCCTTTCGGGTATGTAAATCACATATGATTGACCACATGTCCAGCCTAAATATGAATCACAATGTCCCAGGAAATCACAATGTCCCAGGCCAACCGGGCTGCCCCCCCTGAGGTTCCCTTGTAAAAGACGATACGCCGGGACAGTTGTTGTTCTAACATAAAACTTTCTCGCGAATCCCTTGCAACAAATGTGACGAAGTGCACACGCGCGGCGTGTCGCGCGTGCATCCGAATCCTTCAAAAAAACATTCGGCGTGCCCGAAGGATTCGCATCGAGTTTCAAAAAAACCATACAAATCCACGGGGTCGTAACCACTGATGTGTTTCAAAGCTTAACGCGCGAGCTCTTGCGAAATCTAAGAAGAAAATAATTTGTTTTTCAGCGGGCTTCGCGCGGCGGCATGTCGAACATCTGTCGAAACGCCCTTGCGCGTGTGCCGTCGCGAGAACCCTCTGAAAAAAATGGGACAAAGTGCAGACGCGCGCGTCGTCGCGCGCGCACGCCGAAATCCTTCAAAACCCATCGGTTTCGGAAGGATTTCGAAATCGCGCGTCCAAAAAATCTACAAAAACCCAAGCTTTCGCCGCACGGATTTTCAACAAAAGCGTGCGCGCGCGCGCTCTTGCGTCGTCGTCGTCGTCGTCGCCGTCCTCCTTCCGCCCTCGTCGTCGTCGTCGTCGCCTACGTAGTCCTCTGTCTTTCATCGGTGTTCGTCGTAGTCATCCTCTTTGGCGTCGTGGTCGTTTTCCGTCGTCGGTGTCGCCGTGGTCGTCCTTCATCTCCTCCCTGTCGTCGTTCGTCGTCGTCGTCGCGTCTCGTCGTCGTCCCCTATTCGTCGCCTCGTCGTTGTCGTCGTCGTCGTCTCGTCGTCTTCCTTCCTCCCTCGTCGTTGTCGTCGTCGTCGTCGCCGTCCTTCCTCTTTCTTCGTCGCTCGCGTCGTCGCCGTCCTCCCTCCTCCCTCGTTGTCGTCGTTGTCGTCGTTGTCGTCGTTGTCGCCGTTGTCGCCGTCGTCGTCCTCCCTCCTCCCTCGTCGTCGTTTTCGTTGGCGACGTCGTCGTCGTCTGTGTCGTCGGCGTCGGCGTCGGCGTCGTCGTCTTCGTCGTCGTCGACGTCGGCGTCGTCGTCGTCGCCGCCGTCGTCGTCGTCGTCGTCGGCCGTCTTGCTTATCCGGCCTTCTTGGGGCGCTCTTGAGGGCCCCCGAGGGGCTCCAAGACGACCCGGAGCGATATTCTGTGCTCGGTCCGCATGGTTTTGCAAACCAAGTTGCGGGGGGGGGTGGGATGATTGTTGCGAGCAGTGGAAGTGACAACTTCAATTTTGGCAAGTGATTGATTCTCCTTTTCTAAAAAGACTCTCCCCCCTGGAGCCTGGAGTTATCGCGACACCTTTCGGGTATGAAATCAAATATGATTATGACCACAGTCCATACCAAATATGAATCGCACGTCCCATGCCAGACGGGTCCCCCCCAAGTTCCCTTTGTAAAAAAAACTATGATGTGACATTTTTGGTTCTAACATAGCACTTTTTCGCGAATCCCTTGCAACAAATGGGACGAAGTGCACACGCGCGCGTCGTCGCGCGCGCATGCCGAAATTCTTTTAAAAACCTTCGGTGCCGGAAGGATTTCGCAATCGAGTCTCCAAAAGACCTACAAAAACACGGGGTTTCGCAACACTGATTTGCTAAAATAGCTTCCGCGAAAGCTCTTGCGAAATCTAAGAAAACAATGGATTTTTCAATATTTCGCCAAAATGCTATTAAAACGGGCTTCGCGGTGCGCAGTGTCGAAATCTGTCGAACGCCCTTGCGCGGTGCCGTCGCGAAGAATCCCGCCAAGCAAAAAAATGGGACAAAGTGCAGACGCGCGCGTCGTCGCGCGCGTATGCCGAAAACCTTCAAAACCCATCGGTTTCGGAAGGAATTAATTCAAAATCGCGCGTCCAAAAAACCTACAAAACCACAAGGTTTCGCAACACGGATTTTCAACAAAAGCGTGCGGCGCGCTCTTGCGTCGTCCTCGTCGTGTCGTCGTCGTCGTCGCCGTCCTTCCTCCTCCGCGTCGTCGTCGTCGTCGGTTCGCCTACGTCGGCGCGTGTGTTTCATCGTGTCTCGTCGTCGTCGTCCTCTTGGCCGTACGTGGTCGTTCGTGTCGTGTTCGCCGTGGTCGTCTTCCTCCTCCTCCCTCGTCGTCGTCGTTCGTCGTCGGCGTCTCGTCGTCGTCCCTCCTATTTCGTCGCCGTCGTCGTCGTCTTCGTCGTCGTTGTCATCGTCGTCGTCTTCCCTCCTCCCTCGTCGTTGTCGTCGTCGGCGTCGCCGTCCTTCCTCCTTCTTCGTCGTTCGCGTCGTCGCCGTCCTCCCTCCTGCCTCGTCGTTGTCGTCGTTGTCGTCGTTGTCGCCGTCGTCGTCCTCCCTCCTCCCTCGTCGTCGTCTTCGTTGGCGTCGTCGTTGTCGTCGTCGTCGTTGTTTTCGTCGTCGTCGTCGTCGTCGGCTTCGTCGGTGTCGTCGTCGTCGTCATCGTCGTCGTCGGCGTCGGCGTCATCGTCGTCGTCGGTGTCGTCGTCGTCGTCGTTGTCGTCGTCGAAGTCGTTGGAGGCGTCGTCGGTGTCGTCGTAGTCGGTGTCGGCGGCGCCGTCGTCGTCGTTGTCGCTGTCGTCGTCGGCGTCGGTGTCGTGGCCAAGTGCCATGTGGTACCTACCGTCACGGTCTTGTCTTAAGATGTCTTGCGACCAAGTTGCCAGTGGGAGGGTGGGATGTTTGCACGAGCAGCGGAGAGGACAGCTTCAAGACGGTCAAAGTGGGCTCCCCCCATAGATCCCTACAAGAATTCATGTTCTCTGCGGCAACTGCCTCATTGGAAGATCGTCTGAGGGTCTCCAGTCGCGCCACGTTACCATTTCTTGGACTGCAACGCAACGAGTCAAGGTGACTGTAGCTCGTACCAGAACCTCGTTCCTGAGACATCAATTCCGCGAATAAACATGACTGTTGCGTCCTGCCAACCCTACATCGTGCCAGAACGCAAGTCCTGGGACTTCAGCAATACGACCCTTTGAAACTGTCGCCATGGTTTAAGACGAATGTGCGCGGCGCTCAGGCGAGCGCCGCACTTCGAAAACGAACCGCCCTCCATCCTTGAAGCTCATGCGAAGCTTAAAGCCACGAGTGCGCGCGGCGCAGAAGCGAGAGCCACATTCATACAAGCACCTGCCCTCCATCCTTGAAGCTGTCGCAGGCATTTAAAACAAATGTGCGCGGCGCTGGGGCGAGAGCTACTTGGTGAAAGAGACATGCCCTCCGCCCGTGAAGCTGTTGCAACTTTTAATCACGCATGTGCGCGGCGCGATGGTGAAAACCACAATTTGAAAAGGAACCGTTCTCCATGTTTGAATCTGCCGCGAAGCTTTAACCACGAATGTGCACGGCGAGAAGGGCGATAACCACATCTAGAAAAACACCCGCCCTCCATCCTGGAGGTTGTTGCATACATTTGCGGCGAAGAGTCGCGGCATTAGGCCGCGGCTCGCATTTTGGAAAAGGACGTGTCCTCCATCTTTTTAAGTAGCTGCCGAGCTTGTCGCCACGAGTGCTCGCGGTGGTGAGGGCGAGAGCCACACTTAGCAAACCACCCGCCCTCCATCCTTGAAGCTGCTGCAAGCATTTAAAACGAATGTGCGCGGCGCCAGGGAGAGCGAGGTCCACATTTTGAAAAGGGCGTGCCTTCCATCCTTGAGGCGGTTGCAAGCCTTAACACGAATGCGCGCTGCGCTCAGAACGCGATCAGCGCTCCATCCTTGAAGCTGTTACAAGTGTTAAGCTTCAGGACCATCAATCGCGAGAAAATCTGAAGCGAAACGCTTGGCCCGCCCTACCGGCACGTCTGGGAGTGCGACGAGGAGGAGCCGCCTGAAGGAACACGGATGGACGAGGAGGAGGAGGACGACGACGACGACGAAGAAGGAGGAGGCTGGAGGAGGAGAGCGACAGCGACGAGGAGGAGGTGGGCAGGCAGGGCACGCAAGGCAGGAGGTGGCCAGGCAGGAAGAAGCAGAGGGGCCCTGAGGCCCAGAGCCCCTGGAGCTTCTGACGGGGCCCCGAACGCCCGAGCACCTTGCACGACGTCCGGACACCCCCTCGATGCTCGGGGAGCCCAGGGTCAGCACAGCCCGGCAGGAAGAGGAGGGCGGACCTGCGATGACGTGCGCGGTGGGGACTCATGCTAAGGAGCACCCAGCTTGCCTCCGGGGTGCCCTGGGTTTCTCGGGTCGCGATGGCTGTGCTTGTGGAGCCGCACCCAAGAGTCGATGGGCGTCCTTGGGTCTCGGGGCTGGGTTTCTTGTGGAAGGTGTCCTGTGGACTGGCCTCCACTGTATGGTGAATTGTTGTCGCGCCGGCGCGGCAGCAGCCCCCGCGCGGGTGAATAAGGTGGAACGCCGCCTGTGGCCAAAAACGAACGGATATGTAGCGATCTGAGTGATCGGAAAGCCGCTCTGGTTCCAAGTCGGGCGTGTCCTTCTACAGGAGGAATGTTCAAAATAGTAAAAAGATGGTCAGGGGACGATGTTTCTATGACTTATGACTATTTGAGAATATTTGGTGGGTATCTTTCCTTTTTCGTCCAAAATCCGCCTGTAGGGGGACATGTCCGACCTAACTCTGATTCATGGTTGAGGAATCCACGCAGTGTGAGAAACCGCGCCGGTCGTCACGACGCGAGCTTGCAGCAGCAGGGGGATAGGTTACGAGAGTAGGAGACATGTTGAGCAGGGTGTCTCAGTCTGGTGCTGCGCAAGGAGAAGAAAGCCCACCACTGCAACACCTGCCAGAGGTGTGTCACAGGCCCACGGCCCGTGCGCTGCGCAGCTGTATGCCTCTCGCGCTGCCCCTGCCCCTCGGGCATACCCGCGTATGCGGATATGCGAAGCAATCAGGACAGGGCCTCGTCTTCGAGGGTCGGAGGACCGTCTCTTCCTCTTCGGACGACGGCGGGAGCCGGCGCAAGTACATTGAGGCCGCCTCCGCTGGCGGAAGCCGGTGAAAGGCTGGCGGAAGGCGGCGGAAGTAACATTCAGCCTCCCAAGACATGGCAGTGTTTTTTGTTTCCAGGGTTTCTTTCGGACGAGGCGAGGATGAATCCGTCCCAGAGCGCTCAGGAGCGCTTTCCGAGTGCTCTGGCACGCTTTGAGACGGCCGCGGCGCCCGAGGCATCTTCCAGAGCCGCCAGATCTCCAAGACTCCCGATTGATCCCCACCCGGATTTGTCCTCACCCGGATGTATCTTCACCCTCACCCGAATGTATCGTCTTACAGTGGAAGCCCATGCCAAGAAGCACCCAGCTTTCCTCTAGGGTGCCTTGGGTTTCTTGGGTTTCGATGGTTCTGCTATGGAAAGCGCGACGCTCCCACACGAAAGTTCAATGGACGTCCTGGGGTCTCAGGGTTGGGTTTCTTGTGGAAGGTTTCTTGTGGTTGGGCCCCTGTTGCGTTTTTTCGACCCTTCAGATGTCGCGCCCCGGAGAGGGTCTCGCCTTCGGCGCGTCCTCGCCCTCGGCGGGAGGCCAGCGGAGGTGGAGCGGCGGCGGGCTTCTGCCGGCGCCGAAGGCTCGATTTGCACGCAAGAGGCCTTCGGTGCGGGCCATTGGGCGTCGCGTGCAGTCGGACCGAGGTATAGCCGGGGTCAATGCCAGGGACGGGGGTCAATGCAAACGGGGGCCAGTCAGAGCGCCGGATCTTGCAGGATCCTGAAGGATCTTGTAGGATTGCAAGGCCTGAGTGATCTGGGTCTGGATTGACCCGGGCCAGTGGATCCCCGAAGATCGAAGTGGGTTCGGGGAGGGTACCTTAGTGTTCGTCGTGCTTGTCAGATGTTGACTTGCACCCTGGGGAGGGTGCCCTTGGATGCTCTGTTTAGTTCAGCTGGTGGAGGGCTTCATGTTCTCAGGGGATGTTCTTCTGGCCTGGATCCGATTGTAATGGGGGTTGATGCGTGGAGGGGCAGCGAGGGCTGCAGATAAAAAGCGCTTCAGGGCCCTCTGAAGGGGCCCTTGCGGGGCTCCCGAAGGGGGGGGGGCCTTCAGGGTCCGATCGTTGCCCCTTTCTCCCCCCCCCGTCCCCCGTCCCCACAGTGGGCGCTCGCCCATGACGCGACGCCCGAGGCCCACTGGGGTCGTCCCTCGATCGCCCAACTCGATGCGACAGTGGCCTCTTGCGCGCTTGCGCTTGGCCTCCCCGCGGCCTCCCAGAAGCCGCACGCCCGAGGTCCCTCTATTGCCCGGGGTCGCTCTTGCGTGTAGCCGACTGGTGACGAATGCAGAGGTGAGGCGGCAACATTTTCGGGTTCAGGGTTTCTGGAGTCCTCCTCCTCCTCCTCCTCCTCCTCCTCCTCCTCCTCCTCCTCCTCCTCCTCCTCCTAGGAGCCTCCAGACACGGCGTCGCCCTCGGAGGGCCCCTCTCCTTCGGCGGGAGGCGGCATGCATCCCGCAGAAGCCAGCGACGGAAAGTCGGGGACGGCTTCGCTGGCGAAAGCCGGCAGATGTGCAAAATGCGTCCCCCAAGCAATGACAACATGTCCGGATTCAGGGTTCCTGGAGCGAGCCACAAACTGTATGCGTATCGATTCATCGTAATGGCTTTCTCTTTCTTCGCAGTCTCGCTCGCGCAGCATCGGGCGGTGGACTTCGAACACAGCCGACAGCAGAGCGTCGCGTGAGAAGAGCCGCGCTTTGTTCATGACGAAACGCCCAGTCGCTGGAGTACGTACAGCAGCGGCCACATGCGCTAGTGAAGACTCTGCAGAAGTGGCAATCCATACATGTCCAGATCTGCCAGAAGGTGATTGAGTGATAGTATGATAATCGTGTAAATGGGGATAGGCCAGCGTGCAAAGGACAATGCGCTTACGATCTCTTGTTTCAGGACATGGTGTTCAGATTGGATGGTCAATCCCGTTTGGTTTCTGCACTCGTTGTAGCACCATTCAGGGACATGCTATACCGCCTTTGCTTTCTCAGCGCCGCGATGCAGTCTGCACAGCTAATCTGGCAAGGTTTCGACCACCACTGCGGCGTGTTCGGGCGATGCATTGTGCTCCTGCACCAGGGGTAGGTGGATGTTCATCCCTTCTGACACTTCCACGATCAATGCATCTTGAGCATGTTGCCTTTGGCTAGTTGCCGCTTGTTTCCACTGCCATGTTGTCAAAGGGGCACTGCTGAGCGGGATGGTTTGCCAAGGAGTCCCTTGCGGTACGGCAGTCAGGCACACTCAAGTATTTGACAACAGGGGAGCGCGTTGTCGCCAGAGTTGTGCTGCCATGGACGCATTTGCTCTCGACTCCAAGCACTGGGCACACGTATGCCCCATCATTGCGCGTCTTCCGACGGCAACCACACATCGGGTGGCATCTATTTAGAGATGCGCGTGCATTCGTGGTAGATCAGGTTGCGTCCGACTTGTACGGCGCAGGAGGGAAGTGGGGTGGTTATGACGTCCAGATTTTCTCCAATCGGATCATGCTATCAGTATTGCCATCAGTTTGATTATTCTCAGCGCTTGTATTAGTATTGGTATTATTCGCATCCTTATCTTTATTCTGTTACTTCAGTTACGACTCGCCATTCGTATTGCCATTGGCCATAGTTGTATTGTGATCTCCGTTCCTGATGCGGCGCTGACTTGTTTAGCATTCCGCAGACAGTGTTTGCACCAAGGGGTTCTCAATTCTTGGACAATGAACTGGGCCTGTGGGCCGCTCTGGCCGCCATGCGGCCGCCGTCGCCGCCTCGTCGCCCGCCCGCCCGCCCGCCCGTCGCCTGGACTTGCGGGCCGCCCTGGCCGTCATGTGACCGCC
>CAUYUJ010014726.1:0-20000 GCA_963575745.1 Prorocentrum cordatum
ACAGGGCGTGGATGGTGGCGCGCTTGTCGGGGGCCATCCCGGGGGTCGTCTGGGGCGCGGAGGTGCAGGCGGCGCCGGGCGAGGCGTGCGCCCTCTGCGGCGGCGCCGTGGCGTGCATCCACCACCTGGTCGCGGAGTGCCCCGCCTTGGACGCACCCCGCGGCGCTTTGCGGGCGCGCGTGGGCGAGTGCGCCCTTGCCTGCGGCTTCTTCGAGTGGGTCCTCACGGACACCGCGGTCGTGGCCGAGCTCGCGCTGAAGGTGGTGTTCGTGGGGCGGGCGGCGGGCGCCCATGTACGCGCGCGAGGAAGATGAAAAGGAGCGCCCTCCTCCCCCTCCCCCTCCTCCCGCCCCCCGCCGCGGGCCCCGGCGCCGTGGGCCAGCATGCAGTCGCTGCCGCACTGCTGGGGGGAGGACCCCCTCGCCCGATCGGCCGGCAGTGGCCAGGCCGACACGCAGCGAGGGGAGTTTCAGCCAACTCGCGGCCCGTCTTGGCTGGATCTCGGGGCGGGCGGGGGGGGGGGGCGTGGGTGGGGGGCCCACCGCCGCCGAGTTTTTTACAGCCAACTTGGGTCGCGACTTGGCTGAAACCCCCGGGGCGCTCGCTGCCCACACCCCCCCCCCGCGGGCGGCCCCGCGTGTCGCCCCCTGCCCCTTCTGCCTCCGCCCTCCCCCTCCTTTCCCCCCCGCTGGTTCCCCCCCTCCCCCTCCCCCTTGCCCCCCCCTCTTTGGGGGACCGCGGCGGCGCGCGCGGCTGCCGGACTGCGGCCCCGTCAGCCGCCGGCCCGCGAGTGAGCCGGAGGGGGAGGACAGGCAGGACCGGGCCCACCCGCTCTCCAACCCCCCAGGGGGATGCTGTCGTGTCTACGCTGGCCGCCCAGCACGGACGCCACAACATTCCCCGACGCCCTGGCGATGCGGCCCCATAGGCCTGTCGGGCACGGCGGAGCATCGCGGGGCGGGCCCCCCAGCCATCCCCCACGTGGGGTTGGTCTGCCCCTCGACTACACTAACGGTCAAACTAACGGTCCTCCTCCTCCTCCTCCTCTTCCTCCTCCTCCTCCTCTTCCTCCTCCTCCTCCTCCCCTCCTCCACATCCTCCTCACTCCTCCTCGCTCCTCCTCCTCCTCCTCCTCCTCCTCCTCCTCCACCCCTCTCCTCCTCCGTCCTCCTCCCCCTTCTCCTCCTCCTCCTCCTCCTCCTCCTCCACCTCCTCCTCCTCCCCCGTCTCCTCCCCACCTTCCTCCTCCTCCTACCTCCTCCCTCCTCCTCCTCCTCCTCCTCCTCCTCCTCCTCCTCCTCCTTCCCTCCTCCCTCCTCCCCTCCTCCTTCTCCTCCTCCTCCTCCTCCTTCCTCCTCCACCTCCTCCTCCTCCCTCCTCCTCCTCCTCCTCCTCCTCCTCCTTCTCCTTCTCATATCACCCCCTCGCTATCATCACCTCCCTCCTTCCTCCTCCACCCCCTCCTCCTCCCCCTCCTCCTCCTCCTCCACCTCCTCCTCCTCCTCCTCCTCCTCCTCCTCCTCCTCCTCCTCCTCCACGTTGCTCTCGTCGGGCCTCCTCGGGGGGCGCGCTGTCGGAGGCCCGGAGGGGAGGCCGGAGCGGCGACGGCGAACGGCGGCGAACGGCGGCGAACGACGAACGGCGGCGAACGACGAACGGCGGCGGCGGCGGCGGCGGCGGCGGCGGCGGCGGCGGCGGCGGCGGCGCCGACGACGACGACGACGACGACGACGACGACGACGACGACGACGACGACGACGACGACGACGACCGCGACGACGACGACGGCGACGACGGCGACGACGGCGACGACTGTGGAGACGGCGGCGGCCAGCGCCGCCACC
Organism: Prorocentrum cordatum; assembly: GCA_963575745.1. Lineage (NCBI taxonomy): Eukaryota > Dinophyceae > Prorocentrales > Prorocentraceae > Prorocentrum > Prorocentrum cordatum. Next base: position 1,845 of record CAUYUJ010014726.1, read on the forward strand.
TCCGTGCTGGTGCACGTCATCGGAGGAGGAAGGCGGAGGAGGCGAGAGAGGAGGAGGCGGAGAAGAGGAAGAGGTGGATGAGGAGCCAGAAAGGAGGAGGATGTGAAGGAGGAGGTGGAGAAGAAGAGGAGGAGGAGGATGTGAGGAGGAAGAGGAGGAGCACAGGAGGAGGCGAGAGAGGAGGAGGCGGAGAAAAGGAGAAGGCGCAGAGGTGGAGGAGGCGGAGGCGGAGGAGGAGGAGGAGGAGGAGGAGGAGGAGGAGGAGCAGAGGAGGAAGAGGGGAAGAGGAGGAGGATTCCCAACAGGATCCCATCATGTTATGCGCAATATGGCAAGGGGCACCGTGTATACTGGCAGGAGGGAGTGCGCGGCCGATGAGCAGGAGGTAGAGAAGGGGCCGCAGCAGGATGGTGAGAGGAGGAATCGCAGCAGCAGGAGCGGGAGAAGCGGGAGTACCAGAGGAAAGCAGAAAAAAATAAAAGAAAAGAAAAGGGGCGACAGCGACGTGGAAGCATATTCGGATCCAGAAGCCGGGCCCGCGCTGGGGCGAGAGTGCCGTTTCGAGTGATGGAAGTAAAGTTCTTGATTTTGAAATGAGGCTGCATTTGCAGCGGGAGCACCATTTTGGAGCTCCAAAGGAGTTTCGGCTGGAAGAGCAAAACGAATAACACATAACAAAAATCGGACAAAGAAACTACAACAAAATCAAAATATACTGATAGGACCACCCTGCGGGTGATAAGGATGTTGCGGGGGGGTCGGGGGAGGCGGTCGATTTGCGATGGCTATGGGTTCTTTGCTGGTTTCTTCAGCTTTCCTATTGTCGCGCGCATCTGCCTATCTATACATCGACCTGTCGATCGACTTATCTATTCAGGACATCACTACGTTTATATGTCTATATGTATGTACAGATAGATGTGTGTATAAATGTATGTGTGTACCTGCCTGTATACCTATAGATGTATACATCAGTCGCTGTATAGAAATATGACAATAATTCTATCGATCCAGCGATCTACATGCCGATATCTCTATATATATATACATCAGTAAATCAAGCTATCGCTCTCTAGATCTAGTAATAGATCTGATGTTTACACACATACATATATATATATATATATATATATATGGGTAGGTGTTAGTCGATCTACCCGTCCAGCTTTCAACAGGTCAAAAGATCAATGTATCAACCTATCAATATGTCAATGCCGACCCACGCCTCATATTCCGACCCCTACGCGAGCAGAGAAGTGAGGAGTGAGCAGCAGTGGGGGCGACAGCTGAGGTGCATTAGGGCGGAACGCTGTACTTAAATGCAGTGCGGCGTAGTTTGGCTCGTGAAACTCCGTTGGCCAGCCTGGCACCTAAAGTGGACTGATATGGATATCAGAAATTAGCATGGTCAATGTCGATTGGCAACTCCAACCTCCACCCTACACCCTCCGTAGTCTCTACAACCTTCCTAACCTCCACCTCTCCACCTCTCCAGCCTGCGTGACCTCCTCATCCTCCTCTTCCTCCTCCTCCTCTTCCTCCCTCCTCCTCCTTCTCCTCTTCTTCTTCCTCCTGCTCCCCATCCTCATTGATTCTTTCTTAGCAGAGCTGGGGCCCTTCGCTGTAGGCGATGGCTGTGTCACAATCGGTCGCTGCGTTTGCACCAGCGGTTTCATTATTGGTCGTGCTCGCTCGTTGATGCATCGGAACCCAAAAAAACACTTTTTGAACGGCTTCAGCTCCTTTGCTAAAGTCCGCTCGACGCAGAAAGGAGGAGGGGCAGGGAAAGCAGAAGGAGGAGGAGTGGAGCGAGTAGAGGGGAGCGCGGAGGACGGGGAGGTGGAAAACGGGACGAGGGCATGGCCCCTTCGGAGGAAACCGCCCGCAAGCGCAGATCGCAGAAGTGGAGGAGCAGGAGAGCGATGAGGAGGCGGAGGAGGAGGGATAAGAGGCCAGAGGAGGAGGAGGAGGAGGAGGAGGAGGAGGAGGAGGAGGAGTGCAAGGAGGCAGGGGCGAGCTGTGAAGAGCGAGGAGCGAGGAGGGCAAGGAGGAGGAGGAGGAGGAGGAGGAGGAGGAGGAGGAGGAGGGGGAGGGGAGGGAGGAGCAGGAGAGCGAGGAGGAGCCAGGAGGCCGGGAGGGACGCTGGCTTGACCCCCGCGAGGCACAGACCAGCGCCCGCGCCCAGCAGCGTGCCGGCGCCGAGCAGCGCGCCCAGCATCGGGCTCGGCGCGCGTCCCCTCGCCGCGGTGGCCTTCGGCGGCCCCCAGTCATCCTCGTTTTTGTTTTGGCGTCGTCGTTCTTCCCGTCGTCGCCGTCGCCGTCGTCTTCGTCGTCGTCGTCGAAGAGTTCGCCTGCAGAGAGCTCTCCAGCGCACCGGCGGGTGCACCTGCGGCCCGGGGCCCCTCGCTGCCGCACCGCCGTGCCACGTGGCGTCGAGTCGTGCCGTGGCCCGGCGTGCCCTCCGGCGGTCGTGCCGCGGCCGCCCTGCCCCGAGGCGCCGCGGCGCCCACCGTACCGCGCCCCAGACCCCGCCCGTAGTCCGCTGCAGGCCTCAGTCGTCTTCTCATCTCCTCCTCCTCCTCCTCCTGCCTCCTTCCTCCTCCCTCCTCCTCCTCACTCCTCCTCCTCCACCTCCTCCTCCTCCTCCTCCTCCTGTTCCTCCTCGTCCTTCTTCTCGTCCTTCTCCTCCTCCTCCTGCTCCTCCTCGTCCTTCTTCTCGTCCTTCTCCTCCTCCTCTCTCGCACCCGTGCGCGCCCACAGCTCGGCGTGCTCTTCGTTTGTGCGCCCGCGTCGTGTCGTGTCGTGCCCTGGTCGCGTCGTTGCGTGCCGCGCCGGGTCGTGCCGTGTCGTCGTCGTCAGACGGCGAGGTTTCCCTGCCCCGCACCGTCCTCCCCACTCCTGGCCTCCTCGTCCTCCTCGTCCTCCCCCTCGTCCCCTTCCCTCGTCCTCCTCCTCCTCCTCCTCCTCCTCCTCCTCCTCCTCCTCCTCCTCCTCCTCCTCCTCCTCCTCCTCGGCCCCCTTTCCCCCCCCTCCTCCTGTCCTGCTCGTCCTCCCCCTTCGCCCCTCCCGCGAGGCTGCGTCGCAGGCCCCAGGCGCCTCTTCTCAGTGAAGACCTCGGGTGCACCGGAAGCCTCCTGGAGAGGCGGCGGACTTCGTTGGACTCTCTTGCCCCCTGACGGGCTTCTGCCCCGTCTCTTGCTCTTGACCGCCCTCTCGTTTTTGGGGGCCCTGTCTACTCCTCCACCCTCCTCCTCCTCCTCCTCCTCCTCCTCACTCCTCCTCCTCCTCCTCCTCCTCCTCTCCTCCTCCTCCTCCTCCTCCTCCTCCTCCCTCCTCGTCCTCCTCCTCCTCCTCCTCCTCCTCCTCCTCCTCCTCCTCCTCCTCCTCCTCCTCCTCCTTTCTCGCTTCCCCTTCCCCGAGGAGGCCCCTTCCTCCAGGAGGACGAGGAGGCCCCTTCCCCCACCTGCTTCCCACCGCGGCTACCAGGCACGAGGAGGTTCAGGCCAGCGCTCAGGGGCCGTAGCGGCTCGCGCGCTCGGGCGGGCTTCCTCGACACGCGAGCCCGTGAAGCAAAGGATCAGAACTTCACCGCCTCCCCGCCCGTGCCCCTCCGCGCTCCCTCGTGCAGGAGCCTGGGCGCGCATGCCGCTGCCAAGCCTGTTGCGGCCCACGTCCTGCGGGCAGGCTGTTTTACTGCCGGCGGCGCGCCAGGGGGGGGGAGCCGGTGGGCGGCCGCAGGCCTGCTCAGAAGGCGACGGGGCCTCTCAGGAGCCCCCTGGCCTGCTGAGAAGCTGCCCCTGGCCTTCGGAGAAGGCGCTGGAAGCTTCTCAGCATGCCCGTGCCCCTTGCGAGCCTTCTGAGAGAGAAGGCTCGCCCCCCGCTGCGGCCCCCCTGGCCTCGCCGCCGACGCGTGGCCCACGGTCGGGAGCGTGTGCGGCGTCGCGCCGCCAGCTGTGGCCCGCCACGCTTCGTCACGGCACGCCAACTTGGAGGCGGCTGGGAGTCGGAGGTGGCCTGGCGTTGGTTCCGGCTGGCAGGAGCGGGGGGAAAGGGTTCGAGGCCTTGGGTTCGGGAGGGCTGTTGCCGTTCTCCGCGCTCCGAGGGCCGTTCTCGGGCCCCGGGGCCGTCCAGAATGGATCCCGGGCGAAAGATTGCACCAGATGGTCCACGGGAGGGGTTCGGGGACCGAGTATGACATGATTTGCCCATCCAGTTCGGACCCCCTGAGGTCGCCGCCTCCAGATTACTGGTTGCGTTGCGCTGCCCGTTCTGGCACACCGAGCTTTGGCGCGACCCGCCAACCACGTCCCGGTCACCGAACGCCAATTCTCTGGGCGTGTCCCAGTCTCCGGCCCCGCGGAACGGAACGACACGCCGTCGGCTCGCAGGGCATAGCGTGTCGCGAGGGCCGCCGCCGCGACACACTAAGTAAAAAATATGGATGTGTCTGTCACCTAAAGGCAAGAAACCATGTGAGCCCCTGTGTGAAGCAAAGAATCCACCATAATTCAGCACTAAGAGAAGAGGACCTGAGGGAAGGGCCCTGCGGCTTTCTGTCGATCTCGGCCTCAAGGGACCTCCCCAGGGCCGTCAAAGCACGACCCGCGCTGAAACATCGGTTTCGGGGAACCCCCCTTTGTCCAGGACCCGTTTCCCCTGGAATCTCTTCCTCTCATGCCACAGGGTCGCATGCTCCCGGAAGGATTGCGAGATGATAGTTCTCGGGCGCTGTGTTTGAGGACGACGACGACGACGAGGAGGATGAGGAGAAGGAGGAGGAGGAGAAGGAGGACGAGGAGGAGGAGGAGGAGGACGGCGATGACGACGTAACGACAGCGCTCGGGCGCTGCATTTGAGGAGGGTGAGGAGGAGGAGGAGGAGGAGGAGGAGGAGGAGAAGAAGAGGAGGAGGACGGCGACGACGACGCGACAACGACGAGCACGAGCAGCAGAGGAGAGAGAGAGAGAGAAGATGCCGTTCTGGCGCCGTGCGCCTCGTCGTCGCCCGTTGCCTTGGCGCACGAAGACAGCAGTTATCTGTTTCAATGGTCCCACCCCCCGGCACCCCCAGACCCCCAAAAAACAAAACAAAAAATCCGTGAAACCAAAAATGAGTTCGGGAAACCATGCCCCCCTCCCCCTGGGTCCTTTGATGAGTCACTCCTCCTCCTCCTCCTCCTCCTCCTCCCTCCTCCTCCTCCTCCCTCCTCCTCCTCCTCCTCCTCCTCCTCCTGCTCCTGCTCCTCCTCCTCCTCCTCCTCCTCCTCCTCCTCTGCCTCCTCCTCCTCCTCCTCCTCCTCGTCCTCTTCCTCCTCCTCCTCCTCTACGCTATACGCTACACAAGTCCAGGTCGACCGACGGCGCTACCTGAGCAAAAGTCCCACACCGTGGACATGCCTCCAAAGGACGTCATTGCGCCCTGAACGGCAAGGTGTAATTTAGAGGATGTGAGGGCGAAAGGCAGCTGCGGAACAGAGGACGAAAAGAGGGGCCAGGGGCCAGAGATCTTCTGGCCAGACCGCCTGGCCAGTATCTGACTTGGAAGTGGGTTTTGGGCGACACGGGCCGAGGAGCTTGCAAGCCCTCGTGGATGCCATGTACACACACTGCCCACAAAATAGAATTGGTATGCTAGTTTTCTCCACCAGTGCCACCCAGAGAGAGTGTTGAAAAGAGGGTGCACGAGCATACTTAGATAATTCCTGCGTCGACGGAGGAAAACCCAAGCATTTTGCATTCGCAAGCTGCCTGGCCCCACGTCTATGTAGCACTTGGCACACCCAGCTCACGCCATCCCACACTGGAGTATGTGGGCGCGGAGGGGCGGGAAAAGCAAAAGAGTTTCGAACCTTGGGCAGCTCCCCAAAAATCTTTCAACGGGGGGGGCACAAGGTCAGAATTTGGAGCATGTTCTCTACAACTCGCTTGTACAGCTTACGTGCACCCTTAAATGCCTTGAGGTCCGCAGTGCACATGTTGTTACCACGAGCTGCTGTCTTAGCTTCATGGTCCGCCCACGCGTTGCCTCGGACATCGCATAGCTCTAAAAGGCTCTCAGCGTCAGCCTCCGAACGGTGTCCCTTGACTTTGACAGCAACATATGTGGGCCTGCCAGCTATCCTCCAATAGCCGGCAAGTGGTGCCGAGTGGCGCTTGGCTTTCAGGAAATGGGTCGCTCCCCAGATCACGGCTTGGCAGTACGAGTGCAAGAAGGTGTCCGAGAAGAGATGGGCCAGCTTTGGCACAGCATCCGGCGCGCCATCCGAAACAGCATCATCTTCAAGATGTCGCTGAAACATGCGTGCCGCGTGGTGCTCTGCACCAGCAGCCTGGGGAATCCCATCTGGTACGGGACCGGAAATGCCACGAACAAGGTCCCCAGCATCAGAGATTTCGACCACGGCCCATCCCGCCCTGGCAACATGCATGGGGCATCGAGCCGTCAAAGCAGTTCCCATCACTATAAGATGTCCCACCACGCTTAAATTTAAAGAGCGGGAGGGGGCCGTCCTTGTTAAAAAATCTGATCTCTGGCTCCTCCACTGGCCTGCTGACGACAAGAGGGGAGGGCCTCCGCAAGTAGGAGAAGAGCGGATCATTCGACCCGTGGTGGAGGGCCATGGCTCTGATCTCCTCGTCCTGGCCCTCACGGTCGGCTTCGCACGATGGGCATGCCCATGCTGTGTGGAGGATTCGTGTTTGGCTGGCCACATCGGGGACAGTCCTTCCGTTTGGTATCCCCATCTGCTCAGGGTGACACTTGTGGGGTACCCACCAGTGAAAACCTGTACGAGCAGAACCTCTTGCTACCTAAAAGCCTGCGCGGTCCCAGGGTCCACAGGCCCCTTTCCTGGATCTCCTGGACTCTGCTATGCTGCATTTCCTGCAGTGCTCTCCTAACGGCAGGTTTTAAAAACTGTTGCCGTAAATCCTTGATAAAATCACGGGCAATGGCAAGAGGAGGAGAGGAGGTGAGGTGGTGGTGGGTGCCGTCAGCGATCACAAGAATGGTTGGGTTGATGCTCTCCCAGCCCGCATGTCCGCCTGGGGCCCAGTGGACTTCCTAGACCACGTGGCCGATTCGGGATGGGCTCGAAAAAGAAGAGGAGGAGGAGGAGGAGGACGAGGATGAAGAGGAGGACGAGGAGGACGAGGAGGACGAGGAGGACGAGGAGGAGGAGGAGGAGGAGGAGGAGGAGGAGGAGGAGGGAGGAGGAGGAGGGGACGAGAGGAGGAGGAGGAGCAGGAGGAGAGGAGGCGGAGGGAGGAGGAGGAGGAGGAGGAGCAAGGGGAGGAGCAGGAGGAGGAGGAGGAGTGACTCATCAAAGGACCCCGCCCCCTACGTGCCGTCTGCCACCCCCCCTGGGTCGCCGCCCGAGGCTACGGGGCGGCCCACGGGCACACGCAGCCGTCGGCCCCGCCGCGGCCCGGCGAGCGAGAGACAGGCGCGCGCGCGCACCCGCCCCTCCTCCCTCCTCCTCCTCCTCCTCCTCCCTCCTCCTCCTCCTCCTCCTCCTCCTCCTCCTCCTCCTCCTCCTCGTCCTCCGCCTCCTCCGCCTCCGCCTCGTCATCATCATCATCATCATCATCAATCATCATCATCATCATCATCATCATCATCATCATCATCATCATCATCATCATCATCATCATCATCGTCATCAGCAGCAGCAGCATCATTATCATCATCACCATCGTCATCGTCATTGTCATCCACCTCCACCTTCTCCTCCTCCTCATCATCATCATCATCCTCATCCTCATCCGCATCCTCCTTATCATCAGCAGCAGCAGCATCAGCATCATCATCATCATCATCAGCATCCTCATCCTCATCCTCATCATCGTCGTTTTTGTCGTCGTCGTCAGTAGCCTCATCATCAGCATCAACATCATACTCATCATCATCATCATCATCATCATCATCATCATCATCATCATCATCATCATCATCATCATCATCATTATTACCGTCGTCGTCAGTATCCTCATCATCAGCATCATCATCATCATCACCATCACCATCACCGTTATCATCATAATCATCAGCATCATCATCATCCTCATCCTCATCCTCCATCATCATCCCCATCCTCATCCTTATCACCATAATGTCCTCCTCCTCATCCTCATCCTCCGTTCCTCATCATCCTCTCCGTTTCCTCCTCATCCTCATCATCAGCATCATCACACTCACCGTCATCAGCATCAGCATCATCATCATCACCGCCACCACCATCATCAAAAGCAGTGCCATCATCATCAGCATCAGCATCATCATCATCATCATCATCATCATCATCAACAATGTCATCAGCATCATCGAAAAAAGCATCAACAGCAGTATCAGCAGCATAATCATCGTCATCATCATCGTCATCGTCATCGTCAAAAGCATCATCATCGTCATCATCATCATCAGCAGCATAATCAAAAGCAGTATCATCATCATCAGCAGAAGCATCAGCATCATCGGCATCGTCATCATCATGTTCGTCGTGTCCTCCTCTTGCTCCTTTCCTCCTTATTCTCCTCATCATCATCATGTTCATCATCATCATGTTCATCGTCATCCCCCTCCTCCTGCTCCTCATCATCATTATGATCCTCATCCTCGTCCTCATCATTTTCTCCTCCTCCTCCTACTCCTACTCCTCCCCCTCTTCCATATCCTACTCCCCCTCCTCCTTATCCTCCTCCTCCTCCTCCTCCTCATCCTCCTCCTCTTCCTCCTCCTCCTCATGCTCCTCCTGCTCCTTCTCCTTCCGCTCCTCTTCCTCCTCCGCCTCCTCCTCTTCTTCATTATCTTCCTCCTCCTACTCCTCTTCCCCGCCCCCCTTCGCCTTCGCCTTCCTTGAGTTCCGGGCTTTGCAGTGTTTCCACACAGAGGGCGTGTGTGTTTGGTTTCGGGATTCTGGATTGGCACAGATCGTTTCGTCTTGAAGATTGCCGCAGGAGGGTGGGGTCCAGGGGTCCCGCTTTGATGTTCCACCATGTTGCAATGTGTTCATGACGTCGGATCTCAGCGTTGATCGTTTTCTGACGTTGTCGCCGTCTTCGTCGCCATCGCCGTCGCTGTCGCCGTCGCCGCCGTCGCCGTCGTCGTCGTCGTCACTGTCGACCACCCTCGTCCGCCCTCGTCGCCCTCGTCGTCGCCCTCCTCGTGCATGCTGTTGTCGTCGTCGTCGTCGTCGTCGTCGTCGTCGTCGCCCTCGTCGTCGCCCTCGTCGTCGCCCTCCTCGGCCATGCCGTCGTCGCACCTGCCTCTGCTTGCCTGCCTCCTCCCACGCGGTGCCCGCGGGCGGGCACCAGACGTCACGAGGAGAGAGGAGGAGGAGGAGGAGGAGGAGGAGGAGGAGGAGGCTCTTCGGCTCAGGCGTGGGAGGCGGCCAGCGCCCCGCGCCGTTCAACGCCTTCGCGCCCGCCGCGGCCACGGGCGGTGCTAGCCAGGGGCGCCCGCCGCTGGAGCCCCTCTACCCGCCAGGCCAGGGGCCGCCGCCAACGAGGCTCGGCGGGCGGACGCGGCGGCGGCGGCAGCAGCAGCGGCAGCAGCAGCGGCAGCAGCGGCGGCGAACGCGGCGAATGCGGCGACGACAGGCGGCGACCGCGAGACGGCGACGGGGACAGCGACGGTGGCGGCGGCGGCGGACGTGGCGAACGCGGCGACTGCGTCGGCGGCGGAGGAGGGAGGAGGGGAAGGGCGAGGGCGAGGGGGAGGGGAAGTCACTCGGGGAAGTCAGGCCAGGTGAGGTCCGGCAGCCCGCGAAAGCTCCTCGAAGACAGGGCAGCCGGGGGGTGAAGCACACACCGCTCCAGCCCAACGGGAGGGGAGGGGAGGAGAGGGGGAGCAGGTGGGGAGTGCGGCTGGGGGAGGAGCGGCAGCGTCCGTCACCCGGGGGGGGCAGGGGAGGCAACGGGGAGAAGGAATGAGCCGAGGGATTGGCCATTCATGCATACGTATATTATTATGTAAATACATACATGCACACATACATATATACATGCATACATACATATATATATATATATATATATACATACATACATACATACATACATACATTCATTCATTCATTCATTCATCCATACGTACATACACACAACCAAACAAACAAACAAATATCTATATATATATATGCATGCATACAAACATACATATATGCATACGTACAAAAGAACGAGCATACATACATACACATGCATGCATACAAGCATATATATGTATGTATACATACATACACGCACACATATACATAGATACATGCATATATGCATACATGCATGCATACATGCATATATGCATATATGTATATATGCATATACCTATATACTTACATATGTACAGGTATGCATACATACATGCATACATGCATACATACATAGAAACATACATACATATATACATTCATACATACATATATACATACATATGTACGTACGTACATACATACATACATGCACACACATGTTCATGCATACAAACATACATACATACATACATACATACATACATACATACATACATACATACATACATGTATACACATATGCATATAGACATACATTCATACATACATACGTACATGCATGCATACATGCATATATATATGTACAACTATATACCTGCATGTGTACATGCGTGCATGCATGGATACATGCATGCAAACATACATACATATATATACACACATACATAAACATATACATGCATACATATACAGAGACAGACAGACAGACAGACAGACAGACAGACATATCTATACGTGTATGTGTGTACATATATATGTGTGCGTATATGTAAACATCTATATGTATGTATACATATGTATATATAGCGCTGAGATCAGCGGGTGGAGGGGCACCGCCCGAGGCACTAGAGGCCGCTGGCGGCGGGCTGCTCCTCCCGCGGGCGACGCCGGCACGAACCCGGGGGGGAGGGGATCTCCATCTCCTTCTCCGATGCAGTCACAAGGGGGGCGTCAGAAGCGTCGTTCCTCCTCCTCCCACCCACCCCCACCCCCCGTGCTCCCCCTCACGCTGCTGCTGCTGCTGCTCCTCCTCCTCCTCCTCATCCTCATCCTCCTCCTCCTCTGTCTTCTCCTGCTCCTCATCCTCCTCCTCATCATCATCCCCTTCTTCCTCCTCCTCTTCTGTCTTCTCCTCCTCCTCCTCCTCCTCCTCCTCCTCCTCCTCCTCATCCTCATCCTCATCCTCTTCGCTCCTCGCTCCTCGCTCCTCGCTTCTCGCCCGCCGCTGCTCACCGTCCACTGCTCCTCCTCTCGCTATTCGTCACTCCTTCTCTCGTGCTTAGCAGAATCGAGGGGCCACCGGCTCACCCACCTGGTCTCAGCGAGGCCCGCACGCTAATCCGCAGTGGTGGTCGTTCGCTCGTTCCGCGGTCCTCTTTCCTTCTCCCCCTCCTCCTCTTCTCTTCCTCCTCCTCATCTTGTCCTTCCTACCTCATGAGTTCTCTCTCTATCTCTTTATCGCGTCTCCTCACTCTTCGTCCCCCCTCCTCTTCGATCCCCCTCCTCGCTCATCCTCGATCCCCCTCCTCGCCATCATCATTATGATCCTGGTCATCCCGCTCCTTCTCCTCACAGTCGCTTCTCCTTTCCCTCCTGCTTCTCGCTCCTCCCTCTCATGATCATTATCGGTCCTCCTTCTCGCTCCTCCTTCTCCCTTCTCCTTCTCGCTCCTCCTTCTCACTCTCCTTGTCCCTCTTCTCGCTCTTCCCTCCTGCTAGGGCGAGGAGGCTGCCCAGCAGCATTGAAGTCCTGCTTATTCAGCCGTGCAGCGATTGCCCGACCAGCGCCCGTCACATCGTCGAAGCAACACTCCTCTCCCAGGAGAGTGCCACGAGGAGGAGGAGGAGGAGGAGGAGGAGGAGGAAGAGGAGAATGGGGAGGGGGAGGAGGAGGAGGAGGAGGAGGAGGAGGAGGAGGAGGAGGAGGAGGAGGAGGAAGAGGAAGAGGAAGAGGAGGAAGAGGAGGAGGAGGAGGAGAGGAGGAGGAGGAGGAGGAGAAGAAGAAGGAGGAGGAGGAGGAGGGGGAGGAGTAGGAAGAGGAGGAGGAGAATGACGACGACGGCGAGGACGAGGTGGTGGAAGGGGATGAGTTGCACGAAGATGAGCAGGACAGAGGAAGACGAGGAGGAGGATGGAGGAAGGAAGGGGAGGAGTTGAGGAGGTGGAAGGGGAGGAAAAGAAGGAATAGCATAAGGAGGACCGACGACGGCAAAGGAAGAGGAGGATGAGAGAGTATAGAAGAGGATTAGGAGCAGAAGAAAAAGGAGGGAGGAGGCGAGGGAGGAGGAGCAGCAGCAGCAGAGGCAGCAGAAGGAGGAGCAAGAGGACGAGAAGAAGGAAGGAGGAGCAGACGACGAGCGCAGAGGAGGAGGGAATAGGATCAGAAACAAGCGGAGAAGCAGGGAGGAGGAGGTTGAGGAGCAGCAGAAGCAGCTGAAGAAGGAGGAGATGGTGGCAGGAGCATGTACGGAGGAGGATGGGAGCAGGAGGAGGAGGGATAGAATAAAGGCAAGATCCGTCAGCGATGTTGCAGTACACCCTCCTCATAAGTCCTTACAACCCTTGCGTGTCACCAAGAAAAGCCCGCCCGCCTGCAAGACCAGCGCCCGATGTGCCTGCCATCCAGGCGAGAGCCCCGCCTAAAAAGGGAGTTGTCGTGCGTCCTTCTAGCGGCTGTGCCCTGTCTCCCCAAATGAAAGCTGCGCGTAGCCCGCCCGGCTTTTGGCGGAAGAGGTTCGCTCTCGCCCCGCCGATCAGAAAAGTGTCTCTCTAACGAGTAGCCAAATCAGTGCGGACAGCACGACCAGACTGTTCAGCGAGGTGTCCAGCCGAGAGCCTCGCGCTGGAAAGGTGCCGCCTCCGTGCGTGAACCGGCTGACCAGAGCCGCCCTGCGTCCTTGCAGCTGCCGCACCTGCTGCACGCCGAGCTGCGCTCCTCGCGCGCGAGGAGAGCCACGCGAGGAACCCAGACACTTTTTTGTTGGTCGGCGGGTCGAGAGCGGGCCTCTTCCGCGTAAGAGCTAGGCGGGGCGCGCGAAGCACTAACTGGGGAGACAGGGCGCGGGCGGGCGGGGCCTCAGGCGGCCGGAGGGTGCGGAGTGCAGGCGGTGCCGAAGAGCTTGCACAGGGAAAGGTGCGCCTTGGACAGGGGCCGGGGGCGAAGTCCCGGAGGGAGAGCGAAGTGGTGTTGCCGACAACGGCGCGCGAGGGGAGCCACGCTGTGAACCCAGACATGCGACGTCCTGATTTTTTCGGGACGGCGCCCCTGGAAGTCCCGACCCCTTCTCTGGGACCGGTTTTTCGTCCTGAGTCGTTTTTGCTGACGGCCCCGAGGCCCGGCGAGGGCCCCCCGGGGCCGAAAATAGCCAAAAACCTCCCCGCCTTGATTTTTGGTACGACGCGATCGTGCCTGGGAGCAACAGCCGCCCTCCACGCTGCAGCCCGGTGCAAATTCTTTACGCCGACCCGTGCGCAGCGCCCCCGTGGAGAGCCAAAGGCCTGAGAGAAGGCGCCGCCCCCCCGCCCCCGGCGGCTGCCGCAGCCTGCTGCGGCGAGTGCGCTGAGGCTCGAGGCCCCCCGTCCCTGCAGCGGCTGCGGCGTGGACGCGGGCGTGCACGGCGCTCCGGCGAAGAGAGCTCCTGTCCCAGGCACGTTCGCGTCGTAAGAAAAAATCCGGACGGGAGGTTCTTGGCCACTTTCGGCCCCCTGGGGGCCCTCGCCGGGCCTCGGGACCGTCAAGAAACGACTCAGGACGAAAGACTGGTCCCGGGGAGAGGGTCGGGACTTCCAGGGACGCCGTCCCGAAAGAATCAGGACGTGGCATGTCTGGGCGTGCTGAACACGGCGTGGCTGCAAACTCGTATCGAAGAAGAGAGAACGGCATAAACAGAATCTTTTGGAATTCTGCGCGGATTCCTTGGATCCGCGCTGGACCCCCCCTGGCGGCGCCTCCGCCGCCGCCCCTGGCGCGCTGCGCGCCCCAGGGAGGGGGCCCAGCGCGGATCCGAGAAATCCGCGCGGAGCGCCAAAAGTTTATGTTTATGTTTTTTGTCCGTCTTCTACTGTAGGACGAGTGTGTTCGACCGGAAGAGGTGCTCTCTCGACCCGCGAATCAAAAAATATTGTAGGACGAGTGTGCTCGGCGTTGCGGCGAGAGCCCACGGTTGACATCGGCGTGTCCTCCATCTGTGCAGCTGCTCCATAAGTTCAAGACGAGTGCGCGCGGCGCTGGGGCGAGAGCCCCAGTTTGGAAGACGAGTCCCCTCCATCCCTGTGACGTCTGCATGCGCCCACGCTTCGGACCAGTTCGCCTCGGCGCCGAGGCGAGGGCTCCGTTCTGAAACCGACCACCCTGCGCGTCCACCGTGCACCTGCGGCATACGCTCGGCACGAGCGTGCGAGGCGCTGAGGCGAGAGGCCCATCCTGAGAACCACCACCAGCACCACCCGGGATCGCAAATGGTGAGCAGGTCTGCGGCGGCACGCCTGGCCAGCCCCACCACCGTCACCCCTGCGGGTGCGACGGGGAGGGGCTGTGTATAGATGGAAAGGGGATGCAGGCGAAGGACGGGGAGGAGGCGGAGGAGGAGGAGGAGGAGGAGGAGGAGGAGGAGGAGTTGGGGGGCGGAGGCGGAGGAGGAGGAGGAGGAGGAGTTGGGAGGCGGAGGATGAGGAGGTAGAGGAGCCCGGGGAGGAGGAGCAGCAGCAAGAGGAGAAGCAGGAGTTGGCGGAGCTGGGGGGAGGAGGGAGGACACGCCTGTCTGCGCACCCGCGCCCGGCCAAGCGAGATCGCGGTTGCGCCGACCCTATGGCATTTGTTTCCGCTGGCACCGCGAAGCGGGAAAACAGCCGCCGCGCCTCGTCGCCCGCGCTACCGCAGGGCTCGAGCCGAGCGGTTTTGTTTGGCGAGTTCGTAGACCGTGTTCGTTTCAAGTTCGTTTCGCAGAGAAGGCAGAACAAAACGAAAACAATAACAAAACGATGGCAAACGAGAACAAACGAGGGATAACGAGAACAGAACGAAACAAAACGAGGGAAACGAGATCTTCGTTTCGAGCGAAGACAAAACCGAGGGAAAACGAGAACGAAACGAAAGGAAAAGCACCGCTCGGCTCGAGCCCTGCTCTTCGGTTGTCGTGGGAAACGCATGGCGGACAGGCTGGGGGTTCCGTTGCCCTGGTGCGCGCGTGCTGGAACGCAACTCGTACCGTGCCCAACGCGCCTCCCGCGCACGGGCCGTCTCGAGCTTTGGCAGACGCCTCGCGCCAGACCTGCGTTTTCGGTCTACACCTTAGGCGATGCTTAAGAAAACTTACATTTTCGGCCAGAGTCTCGATTATTCTTAATGTTTCAATGTAAATCCTAAGGTTTTAATAGACATGTTGGATTCTTACTCAAGTTCTGAGACTATGAATTTCTTAACCCATGATTTCTTAAGCATTTCGCAGGGTGTACGTGTGGAGCCCCGTGCCAAAAAAAGCTACGGCTTGCGTGCTGCGGATCGGGGCGGCCGAGGTCGAGGCAGTTCTCAGCCTCGGCGCGCACGCGCCCAGACCCAGGACCGTCAAGAGATGGCTCGAGACGGAGAGCCGGCGCCGGGGAGGGGGGCCAGACGTCAGGGGGTCCGTGTGGTGAACAAGACACGACGTCGGAGTTCTGGGATCTCCTCATCGCTCAGGTCCTCTTCGAAGTGTTGTCTCTGGAGTGCTCCCTCCTTCCCCCCGTGCATCTCCCCGTCCCGCTTTCGCGCAAGACGCGAGAGCGCATCTGACAAATCTGGCGCAAGAGCACCCTCCAGAGAAGCCCGCAAGGCCCGTTTCTGGCCGACAAGGAACACAAATGGCAGCCCAGTCCGCCTCCTGCGCGTTCTCCTGTAGCAGGAGCAGGTGAGGGAGGGAGAGGAGAACGGAGATGGAAAGGTAAGAAAGGTGGGAGCGGAAGTGAAGGACAGGGAGAGAGACAGACAGACAGACAGACAGACAGACAGACAGACAGACAGACAGACAGACAGACAGACAGACAGACAGACAGACAGACAGACAGACAGACAGACAGACAGGCAGACAGACAGACAGACAGAGACAGACAGACAGACAGACAGACAGACAGACAGACAGACAGACAGACAGACAGACAGACAGACAGACACACAGACACACAGACACACAGACACACAGACACACAAACAGACACACAGGCAGACACACAGACAGACAGCGAAGCAGAGAGGGAGACAAAGAGGGAGCTGCTGAAGGAGACGGGAAAAAGAAGAGGGAGAGCGACATGGGGAGGAGGAGGAGGAGGAGGAGGAAGAGGAGAAGGAGGAGGAGGAGGAGGAAGTCAGAGCAGCAGGAGCTGAAGAAGCGAAAGGGTGCAGACGGTTCGGACTTCGGTGAGGCGCAGTGGGTGGCGCGCTCCCTATACGTAAGCCAGGCTCCGCGCGCGTGCCACAGTCGCGCGCCTGTCCCTGCCGCCGCAGCGAGTCCCTGAAAACCTCCGTGGCATCGGAGCCACCGCGACCAGCGTCGCCCGGCCAGTGCAGAGCTGGCAGCGGCGGCCCACGCACGCCCGTGGCACCCCCAGAGCACGCCGCAGCCGCCAGGGCGCACTCTCGGGAAAGGAGGCGCTGCCCGGCCGGACGGAAGGGGAGAGCGAGAGGGGGACGACCCCAGACATGCGACGTCCTGATTCTTTCGGGACGACGTCCCTGGAAGTCCCGACCCTTTCCCCGGGACCGGTTTTTCGTCCTGAGTCGTTGTTTGACGGTCCCGAGGCCCGGCAAGGGCCCCACGGGGCCGAAAATAGCCAAAAGCCTCCCGTCCTGATTTTTTAAGACGCGATCATGCCTGGGACAGGGGCTCGAGGTCTTCGGGCGCGGCCGGCTGCTCGCGACTGCCTCCCAGCGCCCGGACGCCTCCCAGCAGCGGCTCCTCGCCGAGAGCGCGCCCCGCGGGGGCCCCACATCCCCTCGAATGCGGCCGTCGGAGGCTCGAGCCCGAGCCCGAGGACCCGACGGCCAGGACCGCTCGGGGCGGACGGCCAGAAGAAGACTTTGGGATCCATCGGCAGCGCGGGCGGACGCGTGCACGGGGGTCGGCACCTCCTCCTCCTCCTCCTCCTCCCCTCCTCCTCCTCCTCCTCCTCCTCCTCCGCCTCCTCCTCCTCCTCCTCCTCCTCCTCCTCCTCCTCCTCCTCCTCCTCCTCCTCCTCCTCCTCCTCCTCCTCCTCCTGCTCCTGGGCGGCCGCGCTGGGCACGGGGCGCAAGGGCGGCAGGAGGAGAAGGGGGCGGCCGCGGCGGGAGAGAGGGACGGAGCCCAGCCGCCTGGGGATCGGCGGGAGAGGGGCGCGCAGGCGGCCTCAAGCACCGAACGGAAGGCGGGAGCCCGAGCCCGAAGCCCGGAGGAGGAGGAGGAGGATCCTCTGGCGCGGACGGGGGGAGGGCGAGAGGCCGGCCACGCGCCCAGGGGGGCGGGGTACGGGGGAGGGGGGGAGGCTGCTCAGAAGCACCCCTGCCTCTTAGAAGGCACGGGCCTCGTCTGCAGGCGTAGGGCCAGCGCCCTCGAAGGAGCAGCCTCCTGCGACAGTGCTCTTTGGAAACTGTCGAGAAGGGGTCTGAACTGCTCCTGGATGCTACGGGGCGCGAGTGCGAGGCTGGAGCCGCGCCGTTGCAGCGCCATGATGCTTGTGGTTAGCGCGACTTCGCGATCCTGGGCAGGCTGCAGCCTGGCCGCGGCGAGGCGTTGCGTGAGGGCTCGCCTCTGACCTGTCAGCTGCATCGGGCGCCTACACCCTGGTGTGGTGTATTGGGGCCCTTGTTCCCCTGCGCGTTTTCCGCTGCGCGTAGCGGGCCTCGACCCCGCTGCAGGGCCACTCGCTGCACGGGCCGCCGCCGGCGACGCGAGGCTCCAGCAGGACCAGCTGCGCGAGCTGATTCGCGAAAACGCCCCCTCTTGCTGCAGGCAGGGGCGACATTCCCAGACCCGTACAGTCTTTCGCGGTTTTCGGCCTGTGGGGGCTTTGACCGGCCTTCGGGACCATCGAGGAACGGCTCAGGATGAATTTCCTGTCCAGCGGAGTGGGTCGAGACCATTGGGGGTCGACGTTCTGAGAAAATCATGGCGTCGGGGGTCT